>VSMD01021084.1:0-21507 GCA_008750895.1 Mirza zaza
GGGGAGGAGGCCGCAGCTGTCTGCGGAGCCCCATGCCTGCCTGCCACGGTGAGTCACGGTGCCAGCTCCCCTGCCTGCCTCTATTTTTATATCAGCGCTGGCTCATATCTGCCTCGTTAAGTAAGCCTTCCACCGGCGGAGGGAATCTGATGGTAGAGGATGAGAACTGAGGGAATAATTTAGAATCTAAACAGGAATTGTAGAGCGATCCCTCTTCACCTTCTTGATAGTCAGGCGCGTTCAGCGGCTGCCCTGCCGGCCGGGAGGAGTTGCCAGTCCCCGGCAGAGGCAGCGCAGCGACAATGGTTCTGGGAACAGTCAGGTGGACCAGAACAACAGCCTGGGCTTTGGCACCAGAGGGTGGTGGCAGCTGCAGGAGGGGCTCTGGGAAGCTGTGCTAATAGGCACTTAAATGTGACACCCACACAATAAGGCTCCTAAGCAGACGGCAGGGGCTGGTGCTATCACGTGGTGTGTAAGCGATGATCAGAAGCAAAGCAGCAAGAGAACTGGCAGTCAGATGGCCCGGGCCTGCCATTCTGCAAGAGGTGTACCCTTGTGTGAATTGTTGAGCCTCAATTTCCTTGTCTGTAAAGGGGGGTGATGCGCCCGGCTTTGTGGCGTTGGGGGATTTCAGCAAAGTGACGGGAGACACTCAGTGTCCCTGTCGCTGTGCAGAGCGGGAGGCTGGCAGGCATCACGCTCCACTCCCCTTGGGTGTCTTCAGCACAGCTCTGTCCCCTCTGGCTTCTAAAGAGTGGGTGCTGGGTACTGCTCTTTCTTTATTCTGTGACGGGCACAGAAGCCTTTCGAGGGTCACTGGCAGGAGTCAGGGGAAGAGATGCTCTACCGTGTCCCTTAATCAAACCTTCGAGCCCCTCTGGGTTTCAGCCTCCTCACCCAGAAAAAGAAGACGTTGGAAAATGTCCAAGATGACACTCATTCCGCCAAGCGTCTGCAGTTCAACGACTGGCACATCTCGACCACAGAGAGCTATAGGAGTCCGGCCTCCCATGCTAACCTGTCCTGTCAGTAAGAAGGTCACTGTTTGACCTGTCAGTCCTGCTGCCTTAGAGGGGAAGAGGAGAATCAGGGTTTCCTCTTGCTGAGAAGAGCCGGGGGAGTTGAGAGCCACGTACCACCCTTCCTTCCACGCTATGGAAAGGGATGGACGGCTGGAGCTGATGTGTGTCCCCATGTCCCCAGAATGGACACCAGCCCTGCTGCTCTGACCCAGCTCCTGGGCCTGGTGGAGAAGAGGCAGGAATGAGTCTGATCTGTCCTCAGGAAGGGTCCCCTTGTTCAGAATAAGACACCAGGGCCCCGGGCTGCCTGCACACTGGGGCAGGGTCCTGGCCCTTCCAGCACAGATCCAAGGCCGAGGGTCGGCCCACAGCAGTGGGGGCCTGCCTCCCCCAGCCCTCCCTTTCTGTCCTCTCTGTCACATACTCTGCCTGACCCTGGAAGGAAGAAGAGGGCCCCTGACACCGGACCTTTTTTCCTCCCTCTACTCGGGCAAATGAGCACAGCTCTAAACTCTAACCGTAAAACTGAGAGAGAAACAAGAGCACTCAGACCCTGCCTGGGCCCTCCTCCCATCCCCTGCTCCACCCCTCCTTCCCTGTGCACTGTAGCAGGAGCCCTTGGCCCCTTCTCCTGGACATTGTCCCTCAGTACCTGGCTCCGGGGTAGTCAGGGAGCTCGCTGCGCACTTCTGATCCGGTACTGGGAATGCTCTCTTTACAGATCACGTGGGGGGAGCTTGTGAGCGCAGAGTCCCTGACCCTGGGCAGATGACAACATGCCTGCTCGGGGAGAAGGTAGCCTCGAACTGCTTGGACATGCTTCCCCAGGCCCCAAATTCCTGACATGGTTCTTGTTAAGCTGAGGCACTCCTTGAGAACAGTGACCAAGTGTCCCTCCTAATGTGGCCTCCAGCAGCCCACACAGCTCCTTATCCCCAGGGCCGGCTCAGGGAAGCCTGCTGGCTGCGGTCTCTAGGGTCTTTCCCCTTCATGGACTGGGGTGAGGGGATCTTTCCTCCGTGGCCAAGAACCTAAGGAGCTGCCTGTGTGCAGGGGACAACTAGAAGTATTCCCATTTCACAGATTTGGAGAACAAGGCTGATGGCTGATCATAAAGCAAGGAGCCTGTGTCTCTAGTGTTACTTTCTCCTGTCATGGACCGTCTGGGGGGAATTAGTGGTGGGGACATAGGGCAAGTCTGGGGCAGCCCTGGGAACGGAGCTCTTAGGCCCCCTCCTAGGCGAGAGATAAAAGTGGGCATTCCCTCTAGATCCCCTCAGTGGGAGCCAGCACTGAGAACAACACATTCCTTAAGTAGGTTTTTTAACTTTTTTCTCCTCCGAGTGACATCCTTGTGTTCTGTTTTTTTTTTGGAGGAGTGTGTGTACCCCTCCCCGCCCCCACAGCCCGCCCGCTAGGCAGAAAGTGCCAGGGGCAGGAAGGAGGCTGTGGGGAGGGAGCCGGCTCTGCCTGCTGCCCTGGGGCCGCCTGGCCTGTGCTCACAGTGACAGCTGGGCCACATGCCTGCCATTCCCTCCAGCACTCATCCTCTCAATATAGGGTGCTGCTGGCACACCCAGGCAGCCAGGCCTCTGGCCCTGGGACCGGACGCCCTGCTGCTTTTAGGGCAAGGCCAGCGGGGGACAGACCAGGGCAGGTGTCAGCTTTCTTTCTCTCCTTGAATGGCCAGGGCCTGCAGCCTGCCTTCTGATTCGTGTGTATTATTAGGTGCCGGGACTCCTGGAGCCTGGGAGAGTCTCAGAGGGTGGGGCCCACCCCGCTCTGTGGAGGGACCTTAACCCTGGACCCCAGCGCTGCCCGAGCTCCCCCAGCCCGGCTGGGAGAGACCAGGCCCGCTGCCCCCTCCAGGCAAAATGAAGAAGGGGCCATTTTTGCCCTGATCCCCTCTGCCGGGAACCTACATTCGGGCACACCTTGCTAAGCTGCCCCGCCTGCACCCTACTCCGGGTGGCTCCTTTCTGTTGTATAAGTTAACTTAGCTCATGGCTAACGAGGGCTTGCTTTCTCCCCGTGGTTAACATATGCGCATGTTTACCAGCGCTTAATATCCAACTCAACAGGAAAGGGGAATTTCGGAAATTAAGATGTACTGATCCTGGGTGGGCTGGGGACGGTGGGGGGTGGGGAGGGTGAAAGGGGGAGGGAATCGTGGGGGGTGGGGAGGCGGAAGGGGAAGGTGGGGGGAGGGGTGGCGCCCCATCCAGGCAGGGCCCTGTTCGCCTGAGCTTTGGGTTGGCAGCGATGCCCACTCTCTTCTCTTGCCTCCCGCTCCGCACCGGTGTGACAATGACTGGTGGAAGGAGAGAGGCGGCGCAGCTTGGCCAAAGGGTGATGAGAAGGCACAGGGCCCCTTCTCGGCCGCCTTCGGCAAGAGGGCCCGAGCCCAGGCCCGCCCCAGGGTCCCCAGAGGTAGAGCCGCCTAAGCAGGAGCGGCTCGGGAGCGGACCCGAGGGGCAGGTCTGCGTGCGGGGCGGGGGCGGTCAGAGCCCTGGGCGGGCCTAGGGAGCAGATCTGCTTGTGCGAAGAGCTGGTCGCCGCTGGAGGCGACTCCCGACTCCAGAGGAGTGGCCGGAGAGCCACGCCTGCGTCGGGGTCGGGGGAGGGTCGGAGAGGCCCGGTCCTGCTAGCGCAGCACAGCGCACACCTTCTCAGGGAGACCTCCCCAAGCAGGCACCCGCCAGGCCGACCTCATTTGCTGCAAAGATCAAGAGAGTGAAAAGACAACCCACAAAACGGAAAAAAAAATATTTGCAAATCATTTATCTGACAAGGGCACTTGTATGCAGAATAGGTAAATAACTCTTAAACTCAACAATAGAAAACAACCTAATTTAAAAATGGGCAAAGGACTTGAATAGACTTTTCTCCAACAATAACAAAAAAATGGATTGCCAATAAGCTCATGATGCTCAACATCATTAGTCGTTATGGAAATGCAAATCAAAACCACAATGAGATATCACCTCCTACCCACCAGGATCTGAAAAAAAGACAGCAACAAGTATGAGCAAGAGTATGGAGCAATTGGAACTCTCATACGTTGCTGTGGGAATGTAAAATGGTGCAGTCACTTTGGAAAACAGCTTGCAGTTCCTCAAAAAGTTAAACATAGAATCCCCATATGGCCCAGAAATTCCACTGTCAGGTATATACCCAAAAGAATCAAAAGCAGGGACTCACACAGACATTTGCACATCCATGTTCATGGTAGCATTATTCACATTAGCCAGAAGGTGGAAACAACCCAAGTGTCCATCCAAAGACGGATGGATAAACAAAAGGTGGTCAATCCATACAGTGCAGTGTCATTTAGCCATAAAAAGGAATGCAACACTGGCACATGCTGTAATGCGGGTACACCTTGAAAATATCACGCTAAGTGTAAGAAGCCAGACATGAAAGGCCCCACACTGTGTGACTCCACTTACATGAAATATCCATAATAGCTACATCCATGTGGACAGAAAGCACATGCGTGGTCGCCAGGAGCTAGGGGGAGAAGAAACAGGGGTAATAACTGCTTAAGGGTTTGGGGTTTTATTTTAGGGTAATGACCTTGTTTTAGAACCAGATAGAGATGGCGATTGCTCAACACTGAGAGTGTTACTAAATGCCACTGAATTCGTTGTTCACTATAAAATGGTTAATTTTATCTTATGTTAATTTCACCTCAATTTAAAAAATTAGGAAAACAGTTATCTGTGGGAGGATGTAATGATGGGAAGAGTGCAATGAAGGACTTACGGGCTACCAGCAATGTTCTCTTTCTTAATTAGGGTATAGAATATACAGGTGTGTTCAATGTGTGTGAAAATCCATCAAGTTGTACACTTACAGTCTGACACTTTGTTGGATGTATATTATACATCTATAAAAATTTAAAATGGGAAAAAGTGCCCAAGATAGTGCCTGCAGCATAGGAGGGACTTCACAACTGTTACTCTCCACTCCCCACGCCTCTAGCTGGCCCTCCTTCCTGGCCTCTCTTCCTTCTTTCAGAAGCATTGTTGGAAGAGGGAAGTAGCATATATCTCCATCTTCTCGCCACCAGCTGATTTGATTTCAAATGAGTTCTATTGTCTGCAGTGGAGACCTTACAAATCATAGCTAAATCCTCCAAGACTATTCAGCTGCCAAATCCCAACAAAGAATGCAACAGGTAATAGACTGAGGGAATATTTTACGAGAAAACAGATGGCAAGAGAAATGGACACGACTGATTTTTTTTTTTTTTTTGTAGCGATGGGTTCTTGAACACTCTTGGCCTCAAGGGATCCTCTTGCCTCAGCCTCCCAAAGTGCTAGGATTATAGGTATGAACCACTGCGCCTGACCTCTGTGTCTGACCCTGATTATTAAACATCATGCTAACTGGCGCAAAATATTTTCTTAAGCCATTTCCATGGAAGTTTTTTTTTTTTTTTGAGACAGAGTCTCACTTTGTTGCCAAGGCTAGAGTGAGTGCTATGGCGTCAGCCTAGCTCACAGCAACCTCAAACTCCTGGGCTCAAGCAATCCTCCTGCCTCAGCCTCCCGAGTAGCTGGGACTACAGGCATGCGCCACCATGCCCGGCTAATTTTTTCTATATATATTAGTTGGCCAATTAATTTCTTTCTATTTATAGAAGAGCCGGGGTCCTGCTCTTGCTCAGGCTGGTTTCGAACTCCTGACCTTGAGCAATCCGCTCACCTCGGCCTCCCAGAGTGCTAGGATTACAGGCGTGAGCCACAGCACCTGGCCTCCATGGAAGTTTTAAAAGAATCCTCCTCTCTGAGCTCCTGCAAAGTCTTCTCCAGAGGTGGGTAGCACAGAGAGCCCTCCCATGGCCATGGTGGCCCCAAAGGGGAGTGGAGCCCACAGAGGACGTTCTACGTGGATTGGTATCGCTGCTGTTTCACATCAAGGGCTCCAAGAAGGAGCTCCACGCCCCACAGACTTCCTAGGTCTCTGCACAGAGAACAGGCGTGAAGGATGCACCTGCTGGGTGTGCCACCTGCTCCTGCTCGCCCTGTCGGCGCCGCTGGAGTCTCTTTCTTGCCCTAAGGCCTTTCCACGGGCCGTTCCCCCTGCCCAGGTGTCCTGATCTCCCTTGTGTCTCTGCATGTTGGCTCCTGTCACCCTTCAGGGGTCAGACGGAGCATCACCGTGCAGAGAGGCTGGGTTAGGGTTCCTGCTTTACCCAGGCGTGGTGGGACATACAGGCACAGAAATGGCCATTCGTGCAGGAAGACATTCACACTCACAGGTCCCTAGAAATAGGAGGCGAGCATGTCACACAGGGGCACGTGGGGAAGTACAGGGTCTGTGAGAGGCAGAGGGAGAGGGAAATGGGGGCAGGAGCCCTTCCTGTGGTTTCCACTGGGGGGATGGGTGAGGTGGGGCGAGTGGGTAGGCTTAGAATCGGCTAGTTTGAATTGTTTTAGGGTTCCGGGGCATAGGGACTGTTATCTGGTACGTGGGGTGATTACGGTGGGCGGATAGTGGTCCAGAGTGTGAGAGCCCCATAGTGGAGGCGGTGGTGCTGTGGGCTCTGGATTGGTTGGTTTGTATTTGAAAGGTTTGTTCACTGGGCTCTGTGGCTCACACCTGTCATCCCAGCACTTTGAGAGGCCAAGGCTTGAGGCCTGCAGTTCATGAAAGGTTTGTTCATTTGCAGGTGCATTGTTTACTCTCTCTAGGAATTGGCTGTCCCTGGGAAGTCCTTCCCAGGATCAGCAAGTCTCCAGATGTCTAAGCACCAGAAATATTGCAAATATGGTTGATACAGAGGACATGGTTAACACAGAGGGCTTCCCAGGTGTGCTTCATGTATTTACAATGTTTAATGTATTTTCTTTCTCTCCTCTGGTTTTGGCTGTTTCCTTCATTAGAACAGAAGCTCTGGAGGGAAGGAGCCATGTCTGTCTTTACCAGTGTGTCCCTAGTGTCTAGCTGCTATCTGCAGCTTAGTAGATGTCCAATAAATAGGAGTGAACTAATAAACAAATGAATGAAATTATATGTTTGCTTTGGCAAACTCTTGCAATTTTAAGGTCTGTCCTACTAAAGCCCTAATTGTGTGTGTGTGTGCTATTTTTTAAAAGTTGTGTTAGGTAGTTAGGTCTCTGGCTCTTCTTGGGACAAGAATTCCCTGCTTTGGTACTGTTGCTCCACCTGGGAAGAAGTATAAGGGTGGGCACTCCATTTTGGTGCTGCCCCGCCCTTAATCCTAGCTCTAGCAGCTGCTACACCTGGGGAAGGAGGGCATGCTTATCAATCTGGGAATCCCCTAGCCCAGGCATGAGAGGATTTAGAAAGTGACCTAGAGTAACCTACGGGTAATTATTATGCCATTAGCTTGACTCTGCACTGCAGTTCACCCCCCACAGGTGGGCTTTCTTAGAGAGAGCTCATATGCTCAGATGGAATTTTGAGGACAGCTGTTGATCATCTGCTAACATCCCCCACGTCCCGAGAGCACACCCTCAGACTGGGCTAATGAAAGGCAACAAGCCAAGAATTCAGAGAGAGAGTGGATCATTCATTCAGTCACTGAGTGAGTGAGTCGGTTTGTCTCCACTAGCAGAGACAGGCCTTTTTTATTTGAAAACAAAGAGCTGCTCGGGTGAAAGTGCTCTCTGCCTGAGGTTACTCCGTCGCATTGGCCCTGCTGGTGAGTTTTCTAAGAAAGAAGTCAGAGGACCAAGATAATAGTCCAGACTTGACACTGGTGTGTCTGGTCCTTCTTTGGCCAAGGGCACTCCAAGAACCGAGGGCAGACTCCCACTCCGACATCTTTGGTAGCGTGACTTGGATTTCCCTGACAGTTGGACATGCCGGTCTCAGTTGCTGGCAGGTCCGAAACGGAGTGTCTTCCTCCCCTGTTGTCACCCTTCCCTGAGCGCTGTCAGATCTCTCGAACATTTTGACAAGTCTTCCCACCCGTGACTTCAGCCATGAAATGCTGCCTACAGGTGAAAGTGAGGGCTGAGAGAGGCCGGTGCACCTGGAGCCCACGTCCCATGTTCTTTTCAACTCCTTTCTTTTTACTGTTACTTTTTGGAGGCGGGATCTCCCTATGTTGCCCAGGCTGGTTTGAACTCCTGGTCTCAAGCACTCCTCCTGCCTTAGCCTCCTGAATAAATAGGACTACAGTTGTGTGCCACCATGCTCAGCTTCCCTCCTTTCTTTTATAATTGGCTTTTTTTTTTTTTGCTTTGAAAGTGGCAGCCGAGAGTGGGGAGGGTACACTTTTACCGAAAGGGTGCATCATCTCCGGCTGAATTTTTTCCTAGACCAGGTCTTTACTGGAAAGTAATGCTTGTGCTGATTCCTGTGGAATCAACTGCCTGACCACATAATTCTCCAAATTGGCCTAATGTATGGCTGGCATTTTCCCAAACAGATGAATTCCCTTTAGCTGTGGAGCACACAAGTGATTTCTAGGACCAGAAGAAAACAAAGACTCCAGGGAGGCAGGCTGCCAAACCCTAGCTGCAGAAAAAGAGAAGAAAAGAGTAAAACAGTGAAGAAAAAAGGTGAGTGGACATGTGGGGGGCAGAGAAGTGGGATAACACTTCCCAACACTGGTTGTTATCTTTTTTTTTTTTTTTTGAGACAGGGTCTCACTTTGTTGCCCAGGCTAGAGTGAGTGCCATGGCGTCAGCCTAGCTCACAGCAACCTCAAACTCCTGGGCTCAAGCAATCCTTCTGCCTCAGCCTCCAGAGTAGCTGGGACTACAGGCATGCACCACCACGCCCGGCTAATTTTTTCTATATATATTAGTTGGCCAATTAATTTCTTTTTATTTATAGTAGAGACGGGGGTCCTGCTCTTGCTCAGGCTGGTTTCGAACTCCTGACCTTGAGCAATCCGCCCGCCTTGGCCTCCCAGAGTGCTAGGATTACAGGCGTGAGCCCCCGCGCCCGGCCAGGTTATTATCTTTTTTAACCTTTGGAGATTTGATTCAGGATATTATGAGGGTACACAGGTTTTGGTTACGTAATTTGCTTTTGTACAGTTTCAGTCAAAGTTGTAAGTGTGCCCTTCACCCAGATAGTGTGCACTGTACCTGTTAGGTAGGAATTTACCTGTCCCCTCCTCCCCTTCCCATCTACTTGATTTCCCTTGAGTTTTATATCCATATGTGCACATAAGGGTTGATCGATTAGTTTTAATTTAGTAGTGAGTACATATGGTGTTTGTCTTTCCATTCTTGGGATACTTCATTTAGGAGAATGGTCTCCAGTTCCATCCAGGTTGTTACAAAAGATACTAGATTACCATTTTTTTTATGGCTTAGTAGTGTTCCACAGTATATAAATACCACATTTTATTAATCCACTTATGTGTTGATGGGCACATGGGTTGTTTCCTCTTAATTTCTTTGATATGAGTGATGTGTGTTTTTGTTGAAAAATGAGAAAATGGGCAAAAAGTGAAATCACCTAGAGATCAAATTTTGCTGTTTAGATCTAGATTTTTTCCAGTACAAGTATATAAGTAATTATACTTCTGTAACCTTATCAAACACAAAGTGATGTCACTGTGAATCCTTACATGTGAATAGAGACACGGGCTGCACTGTATGTGCTGGGCCGTGTTCTCACAGCACCCTGTTGAGCTAAGCACTATTTTCATCCCCGTGTTATACATGAAGAGACTGAGCCTCAGAGAGGTTAAGAAAAATTTGTCTAGCATCACACAGCAAGTAAGTGGCAGAGCTGGGACTTGAGTTCAGCTCTGGCTTAACACAAAGCACATACACTTAACTATTACATTTATTTCCAACCAAAAAGAAATGGGCATTCCTATGCTTGTACTAAGAAATGCATGAATGTTTTTGGATGATGAAGACGGCTTTCAGCTATACGGTTAGCATTGGAAGTATTTAGCTGCATTAAGAGGAGGTATATTAGAGACTTGGTAGCAAGTACCAAGCACATAGCCCAATTAGCTTTAAGCAAAGCAGGGGCAGGGCCATTGTAAGGGTGTGGGCCCCACGGCCACTCTCAGGAGGCGCTAGACAAGAGCCAGAGGGCCCTGGCTCCTCTCCCTGGTGACTGTTCCTCTGGGTACACCTGCTTTGTTCTTCCCTTCATGCAGGTGAGTCCTCTGTTCCTCTGGCCTATCTTACAGAATGGACACCCCTTGGCTCTAAAGTCACATTGCAAGTCCACACCGAGGCAGAGGCTCAGCTCAGCTCTCCCTTAGTTCTCACTGATAATTCCAGGAATAAGAAAATCTAACTGGAAGCAAGATTCCGTCCCTGGTCGAGGAAGCAATGGCTGGGGAAGGGGACTAAGCAGGATTATCGAGGCTGATGGGAGTTTGCCCTCCCAGACAGGGGGAGGGGAAAAGGAAACTTCCCAAAGAAGAGGGTCACTGGCTTATGGGCAGGCAGGCACCCCAACAGATAATCCTCACCTGATGGAACAGAAAGACCAGCAATCTGAAAGCCAATGGACTGCACACTCTCCCCACTCTCCCACTGCTAGAGACCTCTTTACCTGCAGCAGGACGAGCGGGACTCACAAAATCTTTAGTGGAGGCATAAACATTAAAACAAGGATGAATTTCAGCCTGCTCAGGGGACGTCTTCATGTGTCACAAGAGGAAAGGTTTGAAGGGCTTGGGTTGGTGCCTGCATTCGTTTGCTGGGATTGTCGTAACAAAGTACCACAGTTGGTATGGTGGGAGGGTAGTAGCCCCATCGGCATCACACTCAGAGTGAGCTCAAAATCTGTGCTTTAAGGTTCCATGAGCATCGGGGATCTCAAGCCAGCACAGTCTCTGTTTTGGAGGGATGAAATAGATATCCAATAACTATTTGTTCAATGACTCAGTGAAAAGGCAATAGACTTCTCAGAGCCTACAGGATACGAAGGGCAGGAACTAGGATCAAAATTGGGTCTTCTTGGCAGAAGAGGCCCCAAGTCTCCACCCAGAAAGTTTTTCTCTCCTCTTGGAGTGGTGGGAAAGCAGGCTAAGCATG
The DNA here is from genome assembly GCA_008750895.1 of Mirza zaza. Classification (NCBI taxonomy): domain Eukaryota; kingdom Metazoa; phylum Chordata; class Mammalia; order Primates; family Cheirogaleidae; genus Mirza; species Mirza zaza. The sequence continues at coordinate 11,021 of VSMD01021084.1, forward strand.
TGGCCTTCCAAAACTTTGTGTGTGTTTTGACTTGTGTGTGTTTTGACACGTGTATGTGTGTGTGTGATCCTTTTGCTCTGAGTCTTTGACGAGATTTCAATACCTTTATTATTATTCTTTGAAAGTCAGGTGCTTGCAAATAAAAACCTTGACTTTCGAAACTGTCTCTTATATGGGTTTTAAGACAAGTCAAAGACAAAGATACACATACTCTGCTTTCTCTGAGTCCAGCCTCTTTAAAGCGTCACAGGGTGGAAAGGAAGTACTAAGAATAATGTTTCAAGATATTCTTTTGCTTCATGAAGATCAGCAGATGTACTGATTCATGTGTCTCAGAGTATTCAGGGAATAAAAAGAAATCCGAAAGAACCAGAATTAGTCAACCTTGGCTGTACCTGGTCTCTTGACTTCAGTGATGTAAAACAATAGGTGGCGGTTTTGTTTAAGTCACTCCTCTTCATGGCCCTGTGACCATCCTGATGTGAATAGAAGAAAAAAGCATCCTCTTGGGAGTGTTACTGATTTTGATTATGTCTTTAAAGGGCACACAATGAGACTGTAATGAGGAGAGAAATGGATAAAAATGCAAACAAATAATTCATCACATGGAAACTGTACTTGGCTCAGCCCCTGTTATCGATGTGTGCAGATCATCTTCCATAGTCGGGGAGAAAAAACACTTTGTACTTTCATATAAAACAAAAATGAGATGTCACCCTGTCTAGTTTTAGCTCCCAAATGACAAAATCTTGAGCATTTCTTACAAGCCTGGACTCCCTGGCAAAAATAATCTCATCCTCGACTTATGCAGGGTTGGTGTCTGAGGAAGTAACACAATGTTGTGAATGATAATTATGTGGAGAGTGGGTGTTTTTCTACCATGAAAAGGTGGGTAAAGATGGTAATCTTGTGGCCTTTTTAAAAAAAACATAAATGCTTGGATTTTTTAATTGAATATGCTAATTTTTATGACGTCTGGCTCCCTTGCCCCTTTTTGCAAATAAACTATTTTTCCTTTTGAAAGACTTTTTGTCTCTGAATGTTCCCTTGACAGATGTAATTAATGCTCTGGACTGAATATTCGTGTCCACACAAAATTCACCTGCCCCCGAGGCCTAAATCCCCAATGGGACAGTATTAGGAGGTGGGGCCTTTGGGGGTGATTAGGTCACATGGAACCTTCAGGATGGGAGTGGTGTCCTTGTAGAAGTAACCAGAGTGCTCGCTCTGTCTCTCTCTACCATGTGAGGTACAAGAGGACACCATCTGCAAATCAGGAAGTGAGCCCTCGCCAGACACCAGATCTGCTGATGCTTTGAACTTGGACTTCCCAGCCTCCAGAACTGTGAGAAATAAATGTCTGTTGTTTACAGGCCACTCGGTCTATGTAAGTTGTATAGCAGCACAGATGGACTCAAACACCTGCCACTGCCATTCTCCAGCTAGCTCTTTAAGAAAGGAAATCCTCCTCACCCACATAACTTTCTGTTAAATTCTAACAATTTAGAATTTTGTATTAAATGTATAATATCTATTAGAGACAGCAACAGGTGGTCATGTTCATGCTCTAATTGCAATGCCTCTCTTATGAGCTGCAGGACATTGTGCTGTAGGGTTCGTGATTGCTTCTAATAAAATTGTTGTATGCTTTTATTTATGATGTGCAAATCCTTGCGGGAGGCTGCAGTATTTTCTTTCTTTGTTTATTTGCTTGCATGTTGTCTTGTTCCAGAAAGAACTTGTCATAGTTTATATATGATCATAAAAGATAAAATAATGGCCAGGCACAGTAATTCAGTGCCTGTAATCCTGGCACTTTGGGAGGCTGAGGAAGGACGACGACTTGAAGCCAGCAGTTCAAGACTAGCCTGGGCAACATAGTGAGATGCCATCTCTATAAAAAAAATTTTAAAAAATAGCTGGGCGAGGTGGTGTACACCTATAGTCCCAGCTACTCAGGAGGCTGAGGTAGAAGGATTACTTGAACCCAGGAGTTAGAAGCTGCAGTAAGCCATGATCATGCTACTGCACTCCAGCCTGGGTGACAGAGTGAGGCTCTCTCTCTAAAGTAAATAAACAAATAAATAAAAATAAAAACAAGCAAAGAAATTGGAACATAGAAGCTAGGTGCAAAGTGAACACAGGAAGGTGCAAAGTGAACCTTAAATTTGGTTCTGAGATTATTAACATCTATGCCAAGAGGGAAATACCAGTGGGTATATTTATTGTATTAATTATGTCTTTTTATTCTGATGCTTTGACATCTTGGGGCCTTCCAGGGTTAGTTGATTCCTAAGAGACAGAAGCAAGGCATCTGTGAGCACACCTTTGATAAGCAAACCAACCACTGCCTCCATGGGCCTCTCACACTCTGGGCCACCGTCCCCTTCCTAATCACCCCACAGCCAGGTACAAACAACTAGGATCAGCTTCTATGTCCCAGAGCCTGCTGAAATAATTAAAACTGGCCAGTCCTAAGCCTCCTTGCTTTGCCTTGCCTGTGAAAACCACCATCAAGGCTCTGGCCCACAGCCTCCTGACCAGCCCCAGGGTGTCCCTGTGTGGCCCTGCGTGGCTGCCCTGCCTCCTGTTTCTAGGGACCTGTGCGTACGAACTTCTTCCTTCATGACAGTCATTTCCACGCCTGTATGTCTTCCCATCCCTGAGTAAAAACAAATGTTATAAAATGTTTTACAACAATTCATGACGTCCAGTGAGAAAAGCCAGCCAATTGCTCAGAAGCACGGTTATTCATAAAAGTGAGGCCAGACGTACTGTGTCCCGTGAGCTCTCTGAAAGGGGATGTTTGTCCTGGCATAAGAAGAGTCCTCAGAGTCAAATCCATAAGTATAGGAAAGTGACTAAAAGAGGCGTAAACACCCAAGTTCAGAGGGGGGTGGTTCCAGGGAGTTTTTGCAGCTCCAGGGAAGCATGGCTGCTTTTCGCTTCTTTTGGTTGTTCCTTTTTTCCTTTTTGCATCACCCTGAGCACTTTCTGAGACTTAGTAGATCTATTTATCTTAATGTGGTAGGAAAACATTTTGAAATATTAACCGATTATTTTTATTCTTGGTATTTTTTTCCTATCACATGTCCCTTCTTTCTAATATTAGAGGCCAAGTTTAGAGATACATTCTTAGCCTCTATTTTAAAATAGGCTCCTGGACACTACAGCAGAGATAACGTCCTGAAAAACTAAGGACTTCAATGGTGAGCAAGCTTGGCTTTTTGGGAGGAGGAGTAAGGTATTTTGGTATTAAGTGGCTAAGAGGGCCGGGCGGGCGTGGTGGCTCATGCCAACACCAGTAATCCTAGCACTCTGGAAGGCCAAGGTGGGCAGATCATTTGAGCTCAGGAGTTCGAGACCAGCCTGAGCAAAGCGAGACCCCATCTCTACTAAAAAAAAAAAAAAGTTAGCTGGACAACTTAAAAATGTATATATATATACATGGCATGGTGGCACATGCCTATAGACCCAGCTACTCAGGAGGCTTAGGGAGGAGGATGGCTTGAGCCTAGGAGTTTGAGGTTGCTGTGAGCTATGATGACACCACAGCACTCTAGCCCAGGCAACAGAATGAAACTCTGTCTCAAAAAAAAAAAAAAAGAAAGAAAGAAAGAAAGAGGCTAAGAAATGGAGGTGTAAGTGTATGAAGTTTACCTATGAACAACAGGTTAGAAGAATGCTTATCCCATCTTTTTTTTTTTTTTTTTAACCACAGAATGAGTGAAGGAAAACTCATTTTCCGAACTTGGGAAGGGACAGTAGCAGGAAATGCCTCTCACGCTGTGAGCCTCTCTAGGAAGGGACTCCATGTGCAGGTACACCTGGGCCAATGAATGACGATGATGACCCCTTGCCAGGTTGTGGCGGCCCCTGAGCAGGGGTATGTGATCCTAGTCTAGTGGGGAGACACGGCCAGCAAGCCCAGGGCTTTGGAGTGGCACCGAGGTGGGGTCTGTGGAAGCCGAGGCTGTGGTGCTGGGGAGGGCGTGTGTCAAGGAAAGGTCCTGAGATCCAGGAGGTCCCAGCAGTGCTGGGAGGATGGTGGGGGCTGGGGGAGTCTCATAGTTCTGGGGACTAGGGCATAGCTACTTGTAAAGCAGCGGCCCTGGAGGTGCAGGATGCAGAGGTGTGGGGACGAGGACCCTGCAGAGGTGGCCTGAGGCCAGTCCCTCCTCCCAAAACTTCCTCACTCACCGGAGTCCCCCAGAACCCCCGCACAGCCCCCGGGCACGGAGGGCGTCAGGCCAGGAGACATACCTGAATTTAAACCTTGAAATGGCTTGGTTGTTAATCACTTAATAGAGTTTATCTGGAAATAACAAGATTATTTGCTCTTAGGAGAAAACAGGGGCTCAAGACAAAAGTAAAACTTGATTCTAGAAAACGCTGTTTCACTTTTGCACGGCTGGGCTCCAGGGCAGCTCGCCGTACACAGGCATTTAGTGTCGGGCAGGGTTTCCTTCCCACTGACACCCAGTAGCGCGCCTTGTTGGATGTAGGCAGGACTCAAGATGAGCCTCCATTTTCCCTTTTGTTCTTATAGGAAAATAGTTTGTCTGTATTTCCTTGTTTTTATAATTTTTGGAAAGTGAAGGAAGCAGAGCACGCCCCCTCGTTGCGTGCCTATATGGACATGAGAAACGGTGTTCCGGTCCCCGTGTGGCCACGTGCTACCTGCGTAGTCTTAGGTTACTGCATCTCTCTGTGCCGCCCTGTCCCCCTGCCAAATGCGAAAGGATGACAATTGCAATTTGTTGTGAAGGGTCAGTGAGCTGATGCCACAATAGCATCTGGTTTGTCGTGAGAAGTAAGGGATGCTAGCTCTTACAATGGGCAAGCCTATGGCCAGGGACACGTTTATTTGTACTTTATTAGAAAACTGTCAGCTGATTAGGGATATTGTATTTTTGAACTAAAGGTATGGTGTATCAGTTTGGATTAGAGGCAGGAGTCAAACAAGATATAAATGTATTTCTTCTTGTAAGAGTCTAGGGGTATTGCAACACAATTCACAACTGCAAAGATGTGGAATCAACCTAAGTGCCCTTCAGTTCATGAGTGGATAAAGAGAATGTGGCATATATATGCCATGGAGTACTACTCAGCCATAAAAGTGAATGAAATAAAGTCACTCGCGGCAACATGGAGTGAACTGGGGACTAAGTCTGACCTTAGGTCACAATTAGGCAATGTTTGTCACACGGTAGAGGTCGGTCAGGGCTGTCAGCTCTCTGGCTCAAAGCGTCCTTTGGTGGGGGGCAGCCAGTCAACACGAGGGGGGTCCGGTCTTCTCCCATCAGAGTGAGGCGGAGGAAGCGTCACCTGCTCTGATGGAAACTCTTTCCCCACAAGCTTCTTGCGTGTGTGTCAACCCAGTGCGGGCTATTTCCCGATGTGTGGTCCTCAGGCCACCACATGACAGTCCCCTGAGGTGCTTGGGAACATGCAGATTCCTGGGCTCCAACCCCGTCGGAATCTAGGGGAGGACACCTGGACTCTGCAATTCAACAAAGTCCCAGGTGACCCCAGAGGATGAACGCTGGTGAACGGCTGCCCCGGGGAGCAGAAACACATCCGTCCCCGGCAGAGCCGAGGCTGCGCCAGTCCATGGACCTGTGCTGCTGCCATAGCCTCAGGTTTTGGGAGATCCACTTCCAGGGATGGCTGCGATAATTAGCACTTCGGATAGCGACATAAAGAAGCGCCGAGGGGAAAACAACTTGGAACAAGGCATGGGGGGCGGGATGGGGAGGCCCTTTGAGGACGACCCCTTGCACCTCTACTGTCTGGCAAAGAGCAGCCACAGATGCAGGCAACAGCTCTGGTGACCGCTGCAGAGCTGGCAGGCAGGACCCCGTACTGTAACCCAGGACGCAGCAGCAGTGTCCTCCGAGGAGGGAGCCAGCGGAGCCTCCAGTAGATCCACTGCCATGGAGCCCAGAGAAATGCGCTTTAACACAGCAGGTGCCGCTTCTGCACCTGGGGGGCACCGGGTGTGCCGCTGCTCAGGTGCACGCTGGGTCCTTTGCCTGGAAAACACGGGCGACGGGTCATGTCCAGATCTAATCCCAGGCCCCCTGTGAATTACCGAGCAGATGGTGTGGTCCGTTTGACACTCACACCTGGTGGCTGCTGAAACCCTAGAAAGCCAGCGTAATTAGAAAATAAACCACCCGGCTTCATTTATTCAATTTCTCTTGCCAAGTGAGAAATTTCACCCATCAAGAATGATTTTTCTTCCATGAGGGTTGTGTTTGCCTGCTCAGTGTGAGACTTCACAGATGGTTCTCGTTTTAATTTTAACGTAGATGATAGTAACAACCCTAATATGACCACGACCGCCAGCAGCAGCTCCGATGCCCCGCATGTGTAAAAGGACTCACACTTGCAAAGCGCTTGTCTACGAGCAAGATCTATAGACACACAGGACAACGCTTCCCTCTCCCTCCCTCCCTCCCTTCTGCAAATTTGTATTGTGTGCCTACTGTGGGTGATTGGGCATTACAGAGTGGGCATCACGTCGTCCTCATTGATGGCAGGAGAAGCAAGCAGCAAGAGCCCCGTGATGAGGGCAAGGACAGTGGTGAGTGCAGAGGGAGGGAGACTTTGATTAGGGACAACGCTTCTAGTGCGCCCCCGGAGGTTCAGCAGGAGCTCTGTAGGGAAATATGCGGGAGCTAGAAGGCCTTTCTCAGGGATCTGGGGGAGAGCAGCTCAGGGTATGTGTGGCTTGTGGGAGGTATGGATAGAAAAGCAGGCAGAGGCCACGCCAGGAGGGGCTTTCTGCCTTCTGCCCAAGGGTTGGCTTTTCCCCTGTAGGAGTCCCCTTGGGTCTTCTGTGGAGGAGTTAGTAAGGCTGTTGAGGAAGATGGCCCGGAAACACAGGTGACCGCCTGGAAAGCGAGGCCTGGCTGACGAATCAGTTCTGTGCTCGAAGCAGTCAAGAGAGGTTTGCAGACTTAAGTGCCCATTCTGGGTCAGTTCTCACGTTAACTGAAGATGTTGGTGCCCTGGATAGATCTATCCAATGAAGACAGACAAGCTGTCTGTCTAACATGTGCCTGAAATGAAGGTGGTGAGACTGACAGAACCCGGCCACTAAATTCATTTTCAAATAATCAACAAGGAAAATACTTGCCACAATTTGATAAATAGTATCCTCCTACCTAAAGAAAACAGAAAATTGACCTAAAAAGGACCCAAATAGAAAAATGGACAAAGGATGTGTATATTTAAGATAAATAATACATAGAAGCACAAGGAACATAAAATAAGAAATTCATAAAGCAATACACATAAAAAATATTTAGCACTATTAGAGACCAAGACAACAGTCCTTCTGGCAGTGAGAATTGGCACTTTTCACGTATCAAATTGGCAATACTTAAGAACCAAACACACAATTCGCACTTTTCACGTATCAAATTGGCAATACTTAAGAACCAAACACACAATTCGGAGAAGTACAGAGAAAATGATGGTGGGATGGGGAGGGCCCTTCCTCCCCCACACTGCTGGGGGTATGGACATTGGAAACTTTTCTGGAAAACAATTTGGAAAATTAAAACCAAACGCCATACAAATTTCTTGTTCTGTGATCTTACTTTCAGGACTCTATCTTAAGGGAAGAATAAATGAGACAGCCAAGATGAATGTTTAAGAACGTTGAGCTCAGTGTTGTTTACGTTAATCCTAAACAGGAATCAGTGAGTCATACAATGCTAGTAGCCCACTTTGATGAGCTATAGCACGTGGCATAAGATGTACTACTGCGTGACCCTTAGACGCATATGTTCGAATTTTTCGAAATAATATAGGAAAATGACCATGATATCATAGTACATTTTAAAAAGCAGCATATTAAATCATAACATTGGCATGCTCCCAGTTTTATTTTTTAAAATATATGAGTATATACTTAAATAAATACTATCATAGGAGGACATGTATCCAAATTGGGAGATTATGTTTTTTCCCCAAGGAATTTCTCTATTTCCCTGTATTTTGCAAGTTTTCTAAAATGAATGTTACCTTTATAATTATTATTATTTTTTGAGACAGAGTCTCACTCTGTTGCCTGGGCTACAGTGCCGTGGCATCAGCCTAGCTCACAGCAACCTCGAACTCCTGGGGTCAAGCAATCCTTCTGCCTCAGCCTGCTGAGTAGCTGGGACAATAGGCATGCGCCACCATGCCCAGCTAACTTTTTCTATATTTTTAGTTGGCCAATTAATTTCTTTCTATTTTTAGTAGAGACAGGGTCTCACTATTTTTTTTTTTTGAGACAGAGTCTCACTTTGTTGCCCAGGCTAGAGTGAGTGCCGTGGCATCAGCCTAGCTCACAGCAACCTCAAACTCCTCAGCTCAAACAATCCTTCTGCCTCAGCCTCCCAAGTAGCCGGGACTACAGGCATGCGCCACCATGCCCGGCTAATTTTTTCTATATATTTTTAGTTGGCCATTTAATTTCTTTCTATTTTTAGTAGAGATGGGGTCTCACTCTTGCTCAGTCTAGTTTCAAACTCCTGACCTTGAGTGATCCACCTGCCTCGGCCTCCCAGAGTGCTAGGAGTACAGGCATGAGCCACTGCGCCTGGCCTTATAATAATTATTTTTAAAAAATTAGCCTAAAAAGCATGCTTGCCCCACTCTAGTGGCCCTACTATGTTCCTGCAGCTGCAGCGAGCTGGCTGTGGCTGGGCCAGCTGGAGTGTCAGGTTGGGCCCGTGGTCAGCCAGGTATGGAAAGGGTTGTGTTTCAGCTGCCTCATCTGCCCCATCTGCCCCTGAGCAGAGGTGGCCACTCAGTGGTCACTGAGGGTGAGAGAGAGGCTGCCCTTCTCACTAGAGGAGGGAGATGGGGGCTCAGGTGCAATTGTGCAGCAGGTGGAAAGTTCTTTGGGGCCCCCTTTCTTCCTTTTCTATACCCATCTCTTACTCCTTCTACCCTCTCCTACCCCACATGCTGGCCTGCATGGCCTTCCTGATGCTACCTGGCTGATGAACATCCTCCCAAGTGGTACCCCATTTGTCCCAGTGCACTGACCCTAGTTTCCAATCACAGAGAAAAGGGCGCTGATGGTACTAGTTCTTGCTAAGACATGAGCGATTCATTGACTGATTTTACTGAGCCAGGGATCCTTGTGTTTTAAAGTTGAGTGTTCACAAAAAAAAAACCCCACAAAAGTTCATTGTTTTAGTCTGTTTGGTCTGCAGTAACAAAATATCATAGACTCGGTGGCTTACAAATAATTGTTGCTCACAGTTCTGGAGGCAGGGAAGTCCAAGATCAAGGCATCAGGAGTTTTGGTGTCTGGTGAGAACTTTGTCTCTGCTTCCCGGGTGGTGTCTTCTTGCTGAGCCCTCACCTGGTGGGAGGGACACACAAGCTCCTCCAGGCCTCTTTTATAGGGGTGCTAACCCGTTCACGAGGGCAGAACCCTCATGACCTAATCACCTCCCAAAGGTCCCACATCTTAATACTACCACACTGGGAAGTAGGTTTTAACACATGAATTTGGGGGGACACAAATGTTCCGACCACATCAGTCACCTTTATGGGAGTGTCCCAGGCCGTGGCCCAGCCCAGTGGGTGCAACTCTGGAGCACTGGCTCGGCGCTGAGGCCGGCAGGTAGGTACGTAGAGCTCTGTCCTTGTGCCCTGCAGGGGCAGGGGTGGCTGATGCCACAGTGGACTCCTTACCTGTCTGAAGGGACTAGGGAGTGGTTCTGAAAGCCTGTCCCAGTGACCCTGGGGTGCCACCAGGGTCAGGCCTGGGCCTCCCTGAGAGGCTGACTCTTCAAGGGTACAGTTGGGTTGAGGTCACCATTCACGAGGTGTTTGCCAAGTGTTAGCACTGTCCCGGGCACTGGGCAGCCCCAGGGGACAGGGTCTTACCTGTTCTGCTCACTGTGGTATCCCCCGTGCCTGGAGGAACGTCTGCACAGAGTGAACGCACTATCAGGGATATGCCCAGCTTCTAGAGGCTTGAAGCTTAGGTAAGTTTTGGCGGGCCTTTTTAAGCAAAACAATACAAAAATTTAAAAAACAACAAACTAGGTTCAAAATAAATCACTTCTGTATAGTAAAAAAAATCATAAAAAATTGCAAGTTCTAAAAAGCCTTGTAGGCCATAATAATATAAGATATAGGAAAACATGGCCCGGCGCGGTGGCTCATGCCTGTAATCCTAGCACTCTGGGAGGCTGAGGCGGGAGGATTGCTCGAGGTCAGGAGTTCAAAACCAGCCTGAGCAAGAGCAAGACCCCGTCTCTACTATAAATAGAAAGAAATTAATTGGCCAACTAATGTATATAGAAAAAATTAGCCGGGCATGGTGGTGCATGCCTGTAGTCCCAGCTACTCGGGAGGCTGAGGCAGCAGGATTGCTTGAGCCCAGGAGTTTGAGGTTGCTGTGAGCTAGTCTGACGCCACGGCACTCACTCTAGCCTGGGTAACAAAGCGAGACTCTGTCTCAAAAA
>VSMD01021085.1:0-31931 GCA_008750895.1 Mirza zaza
TATTTTTTTTTTTTTTTTTTTGGTCTGGAAAGATTACTCTACAATAACTCTTCAAACTGATATCCAGCCTTGTGAGTAATTTGAACAAGAGCTAAAGTTGATTCCATCTATTCTTTTCTAAGACATTTTATAGATCTGGTGATGTTGGTGGATATTGCTGTTTAGAATAGTTATTTCTCTTTTTTTACATAGCCATGGCCTTATAAGCTGGGATGTTGATCTGATAATGACAGAGAAAGGCTGCAGAGATTGAAGGACATGTTTGAAATGAATGAAACATTCAAAAAGCAAAAAATCATGAATAAATCTCATGGGGGAAAAAATCAGGCCAGTAATTCTTGAACAATTTCTAATATCAATTTCACATTAAAGAAGATCTTCTTTCCTTCTTAGCCAAATTGAACTTAAAACTTTTTTTTTTTTTTTTCATTTATAGGGCAGGCCTTGAGAACTCTATTAAACAGCGGATGAGACACTGCTAAATAAATAGAGCAGCTTTCCTCACTATAGAAATAGTCAGGGATTTGACTTGTTTAAGCTTAAATAATAAAAACAAATAGTCACCAAATCAAATAATAACTCTATAGACTTTCCCCTAAGGTACTTCACGCTGCAAATCTAAATAGCTAATTTTTCATGCAAATTTTTGTATTAATTTTTCCCCTGAACAATTGGCTATAGAACTACAACTACCTGAATTATTATGATACTTACATATACATTTATTTTATTTTATTACATTGCTTTTGAGGAAAGAAATGAGACATTTCTTTACACATAATTCCATCTATGGCTTTGAGAGTAATTTAAACTAAACACAAATAGATTATATCTGATCACAGACATTTTGAAAAAATCTGTTGAGTGAAGTGTTGATCTACATAAGACTATTTGGAAAAGCACAAATCCTAGGATCAGTTAGTATTGGATTGGAATTCTGTCTTCACCACTGGCTTAGGCTTTGACAGAATCATTCATCTATAGAGCCCAGTATTCCCAGTTATCTACTGGGACTAATAACATATTCCTAAGGTGGTTGTGCACATGAATGCAAAATATCTAACATGGTTTATAGGTAGGCTGACCATATATCATAGTATTCTCTTGAAAATCTGGGTTAAAATGTGAATGTTAACTCATTTTCAAAATGCCATTTGGACAATAAATTATAATACCAATATGTTTTAATTTATTGAATCTTAATAATATTTTTGAAATAATTGTTGCATTTCTGTAAGCAATTATCTATTGAATTTTCTTGTCAATAAAATACAGATAGCCCCTATCTTCTGATGGATCTATTAGTTTTTTAACTTTATGATGGCACAAAAGCAGTGTGTATTTAGTAGAACATCAGTAAATTATTAAATACATGAGATAGTCAACACTTCATTATAAAACAGGCTTTGTGTTAGATGATTTCATCTAACTGTAGGGTAATGTAAGCGTTCTGAGCACGTTTAAGGTAGGCTGGGGCTAACCTATCAGGTTCAGTAGGTTAGGTGTATGAAATGAATTTCCAATTTAGTTTGAGGTTATCAGAATGTATTCCCATCCTAACTTGAGGATCTGTAATTCGTTATCATCTGTGAGAGTTTCTCTGGGTGCTAGTCACAATTGTGAAAGCAGAAAAGATATTGATAGTAACACAAAAAAGTAGTCAATTTAAATAAATCAGACTAAAATAATTTTTGTTTTATTATTTCATACACACACGTAAATTTGGAGAAAGAAAATGTAGGTAGCTAATTTAAGTCTATAATAACACAGACTGTGAAACCAAAAGAGTTCACTATAAAATGAAAGTTTCAGGATGGATAGTGTTTTAATGAAAACTATAATTATATCATCCTCATTATTGTGATATCCTAGATTCAAATTCGATTAATAAACAAAGGTCATGAACTCAAAGGATGATTAGTTTTCTGAGTTAGTTAAGAAAAGACTGTTGTAGCATATTGCAACATTAGCACATTATTTTTGTAATTCTGTATTATTTCTGTAATTCTGAAGGTAGGTGCTTTTAAATTTTTGTCCATGAAAATGGAGTTCCAATCTCTACTCTTATGCTATCTTATCACAAATATCAGGAAGGCTTTGCATTTGGGAAATCTTGCCTGGTTACTACCAGGTGATGATGTCTTCTAGATACATCATTTATTTCTTATAAAAATGTATGAGTTTGAAGTCAGATGTTCTTTGACAATATCTATCCATTGCCCTTATACTGAAATGGGAATGAAACTACGTTTTAAATTTTTGGTCACATTTTGTTTCCTGAATACCTTCTTGATATTTGCTGCAGTCATTCTCTTGTGGAGAATGTTACTATGAAAAAGTCAGAACTAAGCCTTGTTTATCCTTCTTGTAGTTGACTTGAAGATTTGCCAGCCTGCCTTTGGGATTCTTTATCTTTTAAGTCAATTAACTGCCCCAGGCAGTATGTCAGTATTGATTGAACTGTACCACTTTTTTTTCTTGAACTTTTAACCCAAAGATTTGTTTTTCGCCATTTTGGGACTATCATCTTAAATTATATATTTAACTGCTTTGTTTCACTGTTCTCTTTCTGAGGGAGATGTTAAATATTCATATTTTGGGTCACTTTTGTTCTTTATTATCTGTCAATTTCTTTCCAATTTTTTTCATAAACCATCTGTTCTTTTTTTATTTTTTTGTATGTTCAGTTTTCTCATAATTGTCATATATAGAACAATTTTTTTGTTAAATCTGTGTCTATTTTCCTTCCATATTCATCCAATGTAGGCTTAATTTCTCTGACCTTTATTTTTCTTCCTTATTTTAGCTCTGTCTGCTCCATGATTATATCCATTTCTTGACTTACCATTTTATTCTAACTCATTTTCCTCTAAAACTTTGTAACAGAAGACATTTTTGTTTTAATGTATTTAATTTTCTATAATAAAGTTAGTTTATAATTTTCTTTACCGCCACATTCTTTCTGGTGTGTGTGTGTGCATATGTGTGTGTGTATGTATGTGTGCACATGCATGCATGTATGCATTTTATAATTTTAAGGATATTTAGGGCTTTTATGTTTCCTTATACTCTTTCAGTATTGCTGTGTGGTTGGTTATATTGCTTTTTATTTGTTTGTTTGTTTCAATTGAAGGTAAATCTTGAATTGTTTATGTTTAGAGAAAACATGAGGAAGGACCCTGAGTAAGTGAAAATAACAGGAATCTTAAGTAGTTGATAGACTGAGTTTTACACTATTTTCTATAAAAAATTACTTATCAGTAATTTATCCTAGAAGTATAACTCTGTTCTAGGTGTATATGACCTTCTTATGACATACAGAGAAATCTTCTATCAGACATGTTTGTGTTTCACGTGTGTGTTCATGTATGTGTAGATCACCTCACATACATTTCTCTCCATCTATTGGAAGACATTTGATTACTTTCCACCCACAGATGCTCCTTTAATTCAATACATAGCCATTTTTAATGTTATATCTTCTTGATTTGTCTTAATTTAATCAGGTTTCCTCTGCCCTTTATTATGTCAAAAATAGGTATCAAGGTGCCTCCTGTAACATGCAAATAGTTATTAATTTATTCAAAAATAGGGATTATTGGTTTTACCTGCTGTGCAGTGAAGTGCTAACTCAGCAGGCTTAGGAAGCTCAAACCTTGCACATTCCAAAGAAAGAATTGGCCTTTGACATGCTCCTGGGAGATAATTTCTAAAGCCTTAAATTATCTTGCCTGATGAGTGTGTTTGCACACCTGTGGTCTTGGAACACTGCAGGTAGTTTATAATAGCAATGTGATTTATGGTGGAGTCCTTAGACCATGTTGTACCAATATGGCCTCTGGAGGGGTTAGGGGGAGGGTAAAGAGTGAGTAACTAGAGTCAGTAGTGCAGGTACTACTACATGCTTATATAAACAAACCCTAATAGAATACGTGGACACCAAGGCTCAAGTTAGCTTTTGTGGTTGGCATCACCATGCATTGTTATACATCACTCTGCTGAGAGAATTAAACACTGTCCAAATGACTACAAAGAAAGAGGATGATGGGATGCTTGTGCCTGTTCTCTCCTTGATTCTGTCCTATGTGTCTTGACCCTTTGTTGATTTTAATTTTGATTTTGACTTTTGTTTTGTTTTCTAGTTCATTTAGTTCTGCTCTGAATTTCATTATTTCTTTTCTTCTGCTGGCTTTGGCTTTTGTTTCTTCTTCTTTTTCTAGTTCTTTGTGGTGTGACATTAAGCTGTTAATTGGTGATCCTTCTATCTTTTTAAGATAGTTATTTAAGACTATGGTTTTTCCTGAGGAATGCTTTTGCTGTGTCCCAAAGATTTTGATAGCTTGTGTCCCCTTTGCATTCAACTCAAAGAGTTTTTCTTATTTCCATCTTAATTTCATTCTTGATACAATAATCATTTAGCACCACATTGTTTTATTTCTGTGACTTTGTGCAGGTTTGAATGTTTCTCATGTGATTTATTCCTGGTTTTATGCCACTGTGGTCTGTTGGTATAATTTTGATTTTTTTGAATTTCTTGAGACCTATTTTGTGGCCTAAGATATGATAAGTCTTAGAGACTGTCCCATCAGCTGCTGTGAAAAATGCGTATTCTGTAGTTTATGGGTAGAATATTCTGTAAATGTCTTTTGGGTCCATTTGATTTACAGTTCATTTTAAGTCCATTATTTCCTGCTTTGATGATTTATCAAGCTCTGACAGTGGGGTCTTGAGGTCCCCAGCAATTATGATGGTATTATTTATTTCTTTGCTTAGCGCTAGTAAGATTTACTTTATGTATCTGAGAGCTTCTGGGTTGGGCACATATATGTTTAGGATTGTTATGTTTTCATGTTGGATAGCTCCCTTTACATTATATAATGACCCTTTTGTCTTTCTTTACCTTTGTTGGCTTAAAGTCAATTTCATTTGATATGAGAATGGTTATACCTGCTCTTTTTTTGATTTCCATTTGCACAGAATATTTTTTTCCATCCTTTCACTTTGAGTCTGTGTGCATCCTCATTGTTTAAATGTGTTTCCTTTAGACAGCAGACATGCGGGTTGTTTTTCCATCCATTCAGCCAGCCTATGTCTTTTGAGAGGTGCATTCAGTTCATTCACATTGATTGACAGCATTGATATGTGGGCTGTTGGTCCATTCATCCTGTTAGGTTCATCCTGTTAACCCCTTATTGCTTTATTTTATCTCTTATTCTATTGTTTTAAGAGAGTTGTGAGATTTGGGGGGTTTTTTTAGGTGAATTTACACTGGTAGGTATCTATTGTGATGATTTGTGTATAGTGCTATTCTGAGTATTTTGTGCAGAGCAGGTCTGGTCATGGCAAATTCCCTCAGTGTTTGCTTGTCTGGAAAGGACTTAATTTGCCATCCATTGTGAAACTTAGTGTTTTAGGATAGAAAATTCTGTGCTGGTAGTTGTTCACTTTAAGTTGGTTGAAGATGGTTCTAATCCCTTCTGGCATGTAAGATTTCTGCCGAGAAGTCTCCAGATACCTTAATGAGTTTTCCTTTTTAGATTATTTGATGCTTTCATCTTGCTGTTTGCAGAATTTTCTGTTTAATTTTGACTTTGGCCAGGTTGATTACTATGTGTCTTGGAGATGATCTATTTGCTATGAATCTTCTTGGTGTTAAATGTCCATCTTGTATCTGTCTATCTGAATTTCTGGCAAAGCCCGAGAAGTTTTCCTCAATAATTCCCTCAAATAGGTTTTCCATATTTTTTACTCTTTCTTCTTCACCTTCAGGGCTACCTATAATTCAAATGTTAGTTCACTTCACATAGTCCCATATCTCTTTCAGTGATTGCTCAGACTTTTTTATACTCTTCTCTGACTTTTTGAATGACTGGGTTATCTCAAGAGCCTTGTCTTCAAGCTCTGAGGTTCTTTCTTCTCCTTGGTTTAGCCTGTTGTTAAGGCTTTCAACTACATTTTGAAATTTCCTGAATGACTCTTTCATTTCTTTAAGTTCTAGTGTATCCTTTCTTATGTTGTCTAGCTCTCTAGTGATTTTTTATTTTTTCATTGATTTCTCGAAATAATTTTTTAGCTTCTTTTTGTTGGTTTTCAACTTTCTCTTCAATTTCAATCATCTTATTTGCTATCCATATTCTCAATTCCATTTCTGTCATTATGGCAATTTCCTGGTAGTGGAGTCCATGACTATAGCTCCATTGTGTTCTCTTGGGTGTGTGGAACTATTATGTTTTTTCATGTTGCCAGAATTCTTTTTCTTTTTCATTTCTTTTCTTTTTTTTTTTTTTCTCATCTGGCTCCTCTTCTTTCAGCTCTGGATTAATAGGATTGCAGAGTGTCTATTCTCTTTTGCTAGAGACTCTCTTGAACCAAGTCCAGGAGAGATGTCTGTTCAGGGCTGGGAGGTCCTGTGTAAAGTGTTGAACCTCAGGGAAGTTCTGCCAGCCTAGTGGATGTGTTGAGGGCTCAGTAGTGGGGGCTTTGGGTCTAGGCACAATTCTGGAGTCTCAGGATGAAGTCAAAGGCCCAGTGGGGGCGCTGGAGCTATAGGGGCATAGCCTCAGACTTGGACACAGCAAAAGCTTTAGAGCTGGCTCTGAGTATTTTAGGGGAAGAACCACACATGTGGGGTGCTGTTCCACCAGTGTGGTGACTGCTGATGGCCAGTTGTGAAGGCAGGGTTTTGTCACAGTGGGCCAGGGTCATTATAGGTGAGCCAGAGCATCTGGCTCTCCAAGGTTCTCTCCCTACAGATAGGACCCACTCAGGCAGTCACCCAAGGCTTCCGAAGTGGCCTCTGACAACCGAGGCTCCCCCTCTGTTTGGCTTCCACATTGGGGAGTAGGCATACTCAGCCCCCAGTTCATAGGACTTGACATGGGGGAATATCTGTTCCCTCCCTGGCCTGGCAGAGGTGATGCTAAGGTTGGTGTTGGATGACTGGGTCCTGAGTGGACCTGGCTCTGTACACCAGAGTGATCAAGATGTTGTCAGTTGCAAAAGCCTGAGATTGGCAGGCACTAGATCTCTGGTGCACTTGCTCTACAATGCACTGTCTCTGCACAGACTCTGAGCACCTCCCTGATTAGCCCAGAGGTCTACAGTAGAAGGAGACACCTCACAGATCGAGCTGCCTGTAACTTTTGTTTCTCTCCTAATAAACAGTGTCCCCTTGGGTGGCCTCTATCCTGCTGTTTTCAGCTCTTCCCAGCAGTGTGGATTGTATCTTGTCCTTCAGCATAATCTCCAAGATAGTGGGTGATACTTGCTAGTAAGAATCAGCGATTTCCTGTTTGATTGAGTCAGTCTCCTTGTCAGTGGTTGATACTTCCAGGAAAGAACCAACTTCCAAGATGTTCTTCTGTGCCCTAAATTAAGCTCTAGTCCCTCAGGTGGAACACTTAAATGCCCCAGGCTTTGGGAGGGTCCCTATAGCTCCCAGGGGGTTGTTTGATCTCCAATTACAGAAGAGGTGGGTGGAGTGAGGCAACCCATTTGGTTGGGTTGTTGAAGCCTGGAAGAATTTGCAAAGCCTCCTCAGGTCTCAGAGTTTGTTTCCCTACCCACTAGGGGAACCAATGAGAGGAAAGTTGATGCAGGCTCTGAAGACCAGGAGGGATGCTCATGGGGGAGAGCATGAACACTTGGTTGCTATGGTGCCCCAGGTTGGGATTTTCCCCTCCAGCAGACCCTAATCCAACAGCATAGCTTTCCAGCAGTAGTATGTATGCCCTCCCAGATCAGTACATCTTGGACTTCCACAGTATTCTCCCATCTCTTCTGTCCATGTGGGCTCCTTCAGCACCCAAGCCCAGCTCCCAAACCTCCCCCCCCAATCCCTCAGCAACCCACTCGAGTTCGGGAGGCATGGGATCTGGCCTGCATGTCTGACCCACTGGAGTACATCTTTGCAAAATTCCTGCAGGCAGGGAGCTCCCAGATTGGGCACCCTGGGTTCATCGCAGGTCCTCAAGGGGAATGGCGTGGACCCCACTCTCAATGGAAACCTCAGCCTAGAGAACATGGCAGCTGGGGAAAGGCAGCTGCTTGCCAAATTCTCAGCTCAAACTGCTCTCCTGACTGCAGTGGGTGGGGAGGAATGAGAGTCTGAATGGAAGAAACCCAGCTCTCCAGCCTCTCGAGTCTGGGAGGGGAACCCCACACGGAATGTCCAAGCTTGGGGATCGCCAGAATCTCCCCACTATTCTTTGTTTGCTATAGTGCTTGGGCTCATGGGGGTGTAAAAGCTTCCAAGAAACTTGGTATCCCACGGGTCACCGAATGAGTGTGGGAGGGAGAAAGGGATCCCCCTTATCCCTTCAATGGGCTCCGAGATGCTCTGCGTTTGATCCTCGCCAATATCTTTTTTCCTGCATTTTCTTCCTTGTCTGCTTCCCAGTTATCCTCCATGAGGCCTCAGACAGGTTCCAGCACTTCTATGATCTATACCTGAGCTACGTCTCCTCTCCCCTCTCCTTTATCTGAAACCCTAAAGGTAGGGAAGGCCCTCCAGTAAGGTCCGGTAAGTGATGTTTCTAATCAGCCCTCTTGCCTACCTCCCTGTTTGTTTGTTAATCAGACTAAAGTATTTAGAAGAAATCCTGGCACAAGATAAGTTCTTAAGAAGTGATAATTATTAATAATAAAACAATGAAGTTTTTCACTAATGAGAGCCAGAAATTTAAATCAAACTATTTATGAAATTATCTAATCCAACTATTATTTTCTCTTAAAAGGAGACATATTTCTATAAAACAAAATGCTGTTTGTGAACATTGTCTTATAATAGTAATTTAAAATTTATCAAAATAATTCATTATTATACAGCTCATAATGCTAATCTTTGAAACAAACTGTTTAAATTAATCACAATGCTAAAATATTCCGTTATTAGAAAAATAAAAGAGAAAGTACATTAAAAAAAACTTAGAACTAAGGAAAAGAGGCAGTTTGTATACTACAAGTGACCACTTTCTCTGAAAGTCCCAGTGCCTCCCACAGATGCTATTTTATTATGGTCATAAGAACTATAATGCTCTTCTTGACAGCTAAGAGACTTAATTTAGTACATAAGTACAAAATGCCTGTGATCCCTGTGGACATTATGATGATTTCTAGGCAAATCAAACATTAGAATTGAAATATGTTGCATTTTTACAATAAAGGTCAATGTGTTAAAGAACTAAATTTTAAAGTAAAGTAAACTATATTTTAAAGTACTAAATATTTTAATAGCTTGGTCTTGTGCCTTATAGAAATTATGAGTGTATAGTCATTGTATGCGACACTTAGTCTATTTATTTGAACTGAGCAGTGGTTTGATGATCACAGTTTCCAAAGCAATCACATCCCCCCAAGCACAAACAACTGAATAGATAAACATATACACAAATTCCATAAGTTCCTTAAATTCACAAGTGGTTAATGAATGCACTAGAATTAAGTGTAAATGATGATGATGATAATCTACCCATGGAATCATAGTCAGTGGGGATATATGACCACAGTCGAAAAGCAGAGAAATATTTTTTTCTGAATTTATGAACGACAAAAGCTGCTGTGATTTAATGCATAGTTGGGTTTTGATTAAGAAATATTTTAAAAGATGCAATAAATAACATATATACAAAATTGTTTCAAGTTTCATTGTCTATTATGAACTGACTCCTTTCTTATGACGCTGTAAAAATTTCCACAATGCTAATAGATATGCTATGCTTAGTCGCAATAACCAAGCGACATAATGATAAGATTTTTGTTAATTCAATGGTCCTCTACCAGACATGGAGTTAATATTTGGAGGTACGAACATGAACAAGTTGCATGCCTCATTCTTAAGGAGCTTAACGGTCAAGTTGGGGAGAAAAGAGAATGATTGTCCAAATGTAGCTAAATGCTATAGGTTTTAAAATAGAAATGTTTTATCTTATTCCAGGAATATAATTGGACGACCTTACTTTAAAAGATTAAAAGAGTTCATAAAGAAAGTGATGGTTGAGGTTATTCTTGAAAGGTAAAACATAATCATGATGATAATTAAAAGTAGCATTATAGGTATTGGAGGCAGAAGAAACAAAGGGTCTTGTAAAAGTTTGCATTAATGATATATAATTTATTTCTAAGTGACACATAATTTCATCATAATAATCACCTTGAAATATTGTAATCAATTTGAAATCTGATTTCTACTACATTGCTTGCTCAAAATTCACTATATGCCAACAGCAGATTACAATGAACAAAATTTATTATATTGGTGTCAGTAAGACTATCTCATATGGTCCTAATATAAAAACAGAAAATTAGGTTAGTAAATGTTGGTATTTATTAACTCAAGTGTGAACTCAATTGATGGCTTTCATTTTTTACGAAAAAAAAAGCACGAATATTTATGCAGTATGAAAATTGGGAAATGGAACATAATACACATTTACTTAGATGTTATGAATTTAAAAATATCTGTGAAGTATCACAAGGGTTAAAAATTATGGTAGATTTAGGCTTAGTGGTATAACAGTTATAGTTTTCCATATTTCAAACGTTAAAAATACCTTAATTTTTTATGTGTTATTCTATTTTACACTAGTTTCTGAGAGAAAACATGATTTGTGCAGCCCAAAGCCTTTAAAATCAATACAGCCAAGTAAATTCTCTTTGTATATTGTATTAAATATGTAATTTGCAGCAAAGGACAAGTCCTTTTGGGTTTAATCTTAACTTTGAATTTAGGAGCTCAAAATAAAATCTTTTGAGCTGAACATTGTGAGTCAAAAGATATTGTACATTAACATGGAGAATATAAATACAAATGCAAGGCAATTTATATTATATTTTAAAAATAGTTTTCTTGACCTCTATTTTAGTTGTGTAGAATTGATACGCTGCATTATATGTTCCAGCTTTGGCACTAAAGAGAATTCTATCTCAAGGCTATAATAGGCTCGTGCTTTGTATGGCAATAGGGCAAAGGATTAGAGTCCTAATGGAGATTATGTGTTTGTCATTTTGTATTTTGTGCATTTAGTACAGGTATTGTGTAGATGGAGTAAAATGTGAATGTTTGTATATTGTGAATAGTTTAGACTGAGACTATGGTTTAAAAGTTAATAATATTTGTTCCACGAATCCTAATTTGTGTTTAAAATGGCATAAACAATTTGTAATTATTTTAGCCATTTACAGTAGTCAATGATATAATTTAATTAAGATTTTTCATCTAAACAGCTTTCTTTAGTGTAAACCATTTGTACTGCATCCCTGCTTCCCCGCCATCCATGAGCCTCCCAGGACCAAAGCTATTCCTCACCTAGTCTTTCCTGTATCTTTCAAAGTTCATTGAGCCAGCCTCTTGTTATCAGCTTTATTCTGAAACTAGTCCAGTAGCCTCCTGCAATGTCTGCCTGCTTCCACACTTCACATAGCAGCCAGAGTTTACATTTAAAAGCATAAATCCTTCAATCACCTGTATCCTTGACTCACTAAAGGATTTCTAATAAAGCAGTAATAAAATTCAATTGTTTTCTTCACTATGGTCTCAATTCTCTAAATGCTCAATGCTCATGTCCTGTTGCTCTAATCCTTACATTGTGTTCCAACCACCTGTGCTCATTGTTAATTTTTAATCTTTTCCATCATGTTCCCTCTCTTATGGCTCTTGTAGGTACTTGCCCAATTTCTGAAACATTCTTCTCCTAGATTAAAAGAAAACATCTCATATTTTAGGACTTTGATCCATTGCCATTTTAGAGTGGAATTTCAAACAGTAATATCTACAATGACCATCCCAGTGAGACACATTTTGCTCTCCTTTCCATTAAATTATCCAGCTTTATTTTTTTTTCCTGGAACTTATCACTTTTTGGAATCCTTAATTTTAATTAGTTATTAATTTATTTGCTAGCTTATTGTTTTCTTAAACTTGACTTGTTTTCCCATTTTTCTTAATGCATAGGACAATGAATACAGATTTGTTGAATTAAAGCTCAAATGAATAAATGGTATATTTTGTGACAATTTATGTAAACAGGCTTATAATTACTTTCTTTTATACATTATACTACTTTATTATGATAAAGAAACTCTAAACCAGATGCCATGGATTAACTCGTATATTTTGCTTCTTTCCTGATTGCTTATTTTATGAAAAAGAAACAGATACTGAGCTCTCTCTTTCATTCTTTCACCTATAACACCCTGTGGTCTACAATTTAAAAAATAGTTCTTGTGCACTGTCTGGTTTAACACTTAAGTTTTAAATTTATTAATAAAGAATAATAATTAATTCATTATTTTGGTATTATATTTCATACAAACTATCATAAAATTTTTACTAATGTAGGCAGGGAAGGAATCGAACTATTAACTTCTAAAATACTTTCAACATAGGTAAAACATAAATTACCTTTATCGAGATATGCTTATTTCCCTGGAAAGAATTTTGCACTTGAAAGCAATTGGTTTGATATTGAATTATTTTATTTATGTAAGTCAAGTGCTGCCTAACCACCCCTTAACTAAATGGCCCTGAGTAAATAGTGTTTTAGGCTTCATTCTCCCTAAACTGGATGTAGAAATTTCACACTATATTATTCTAGAATTAAATGATATTATTTGAGTGATGGCATCTGAACAATAGAAGTACTCAATATGTATTTTTTTCTGCGTCATCTATAGTTATTAGTCTACAGGTTCCTCTCCTAAAACTCCTTATTCGTACAGCCATTCTCTAATTACTATTATGTTTTATATTTAAAATAATAGTTTATTTATAAGGTTCCTGTGACAGATTATAAAATTTAATGAAAACACAAAAAATTAACCGATTCAGTAACAATAATTCTGAGTTATATATTTAAAGGAAATGTTACATTAATCTGAAAATCACATAAATTACATTTGATATATAGAGCAGTTAAAAAACTTAAGAGATATTTAAATGATTAAAATTACCCCTTGATTTAACAGAGCAGATTACCACCAAGGTATTCTGAATATAAGTACCTTATGCTGCAAGACTAGTACGTTTATTCCAAAATATAATTTTTGATAAATGAATTCAAGTGGTAAATAATCATCAAAATATTCATGCATATATTCATTCAATGTTAAGTACCTTAAGATAATCCAGACATTGTTGTAAATTTTGAGAAAACTCAAGGCTTCATTCATAGGAAGGTTACTGTGTTCAGCAAATCTACCTGAGATGCTACTGAGAGAAGCTACAGTCCACATAGTACTACTGCAGGAGCCAGATGTTAGAGAAACCTCATATTCCAGGGGTCTGCAAAGAGATATCTTATTGAATGCACAGAAGTTTACAATTACTATATCTTCCTATATAAAATAGAGAGAGCACATATGTTTATATAGCAATTCTTTTTATAGGTTGAAATATATTTATTTCAATATGCATAACTTTGAATTTTCTTTGTCTAATATTAATCGAATTACACATAATTATTTGTGCTCACAAGAAATATTCATTTACCTCCTTTATTTAAAACTGTCTTTAATCTTATATGCTATATATACTTATTTTAAACAGCATGTATTATGGTTTAAGTGTCTAATTATCTTTATCCAGTCTGATAGTTCTTTATTTAATTGAAATGTTAATTATTTGGAGAAATGTTAATCCTGCTATAACATGAAGTAATTTTTTTCATCTTTCACCTCCTTTTGTTTTTTTTCTTTTTTCTTTTGAAATATATTGTTTTATTTATTTTTTAAAGAAATGGGACAATAGTGTATGTATTATCCAGCAATTTGCTTTATTCACCTAATGTCTTATTTTTTATTTCTAAAACTTTTTTATTTTTAATTATTATGGGTACATAATAGTTGTATATTTAATAGTTGTATGTATTTATGGGGTATATTGTTCATTGCACCCGTTAGGTAGGTTTGGCCCATCCTTTTCTTCTCCTTTCCCCTTGCTTGATTACTGTTGAGTTTTACTTCCCTCTACGCACATGTATGTTCATCGGTTAATTCCAATTTAATAGCGAGTATATGTTCTGTTTGTTTTTGAATTCTTTAGGTACTTCACTCAGGATAATAGTCTCCAGTTCCATCCAAATTGTTTCAAAAGACATTAATTCATCCTTCTTCATGGCTGAGTAGCATACCGTGGTATACATATACCACATTTTGTTAATCCACTCATGAATTCATGGGCATTCGGGTTGATTCCACATCTTTGCAATTGCGAATTGTGCTGCAATAAACATTCTAGGTCAAGTGTCTTTTGATAGAATGACTTCTTTTCCTTTGGGTAAATACCCAGTAGTGGGATTGCTGGATCAAATAGTAAGTGTACTTTTAGTTGAGGAATCTCTATACAGTTTTCCATAGAAGTTATACTAATTTGCAGTCCCACTAACAGTTTATAAGAATTCTTTTCTGACTGCATCCACACAAGCATCTATTGTTTTGGACATTTTGATAAAGGCCATTCTGACTGGGATAAGTTGATATTTCTTTGTGGTTTTGATTTGCATTTCTTGTTTATATAAGGAATATTCCAATTCCACTTTTTTAGTTATTTTAAAATAAAACTATAACTATTGTTGACTACAATCACTTTGTAGTGCTATCAAATATTGTTCATTCTATCTCTATAATTATATTGTTGCACTCATTAACCATCTTCCATTTTATACCCCACCTCCCCACTACCATTCCCAGCAGGTACTGCTAAGGAAAAAACAGACTCTAATGTCAGGCTGATTTCCTCAGGCTTTGTTCTTCTCACAAATCTTAGACACACAAACCCTCACTTTTTCTGTTGTTGGTTCACTGAAGCTTTCAACAAGATCTTTATATTTTTAAAAAGGCTTTCTAGTTGTTCTAAACTAGAAATTATTATGGAATAACAGTTGTGAAATATTAGTCTGAACCACCAAGTTCACCATTACCAAGTGTAATAGTTTTTGTCTTCATTTTCCCATTATTTCTGTACTTCCATATGAGATTATTCCCATCACTTGAAGCTCTATTTTTTTTACTGGGTTTTGTTCAAGCCTACTTTTGAGAAATTATCTTAGTTATAGTTTATTTGGAAAGTGTTTTTAATTACTTTTGTTCCTGGAGAATATCTTGTTTTGTGTTGAGTTCTAAGTTTACAGATATTTTCTTTAAACATTATCTTCTGGCTTCTATTGTTACTGTTGAGAAGGTGAGGATCAGTCTAATCGTTGCTTCCTTGAAGAAAATTTATCACCACTTTTGGAATAGCTTCAGCCATTGTACCTTCTACAATTGTTTCTTCTACTTTCACTCTTCTCCTTTGGGGTTGAATTTCATGGATGTTAGACCTTCTTGCTGTCTCTTTAAATCTTTGATACTTTATATATTTTCCATCATACTGTTTTTCTGTGATTGATGCTAAACTTTTTATTGTAACCTGTTTTCCAATATAATAATACTTTTTTCTACTTTGTCATTAAAAATATTTATTAATTTATTTTTTGGTTTATATTATCTTTTCATTCAAGAATGTCCATTTAATTTTTATAGATTCCAGTTTCATTTTAAATTTATCATTTTTTGTTTCCCCTTTTTAATATTTTCAACATTTATCTAAACAATAATATTTTACTGACTCTAGAATCTGGAGAGATCCTGTGAGTCTGTTAGTATTTTATGTAATTTCTACTGGCCATTATTTGTGTGCTCTTTTCTCTTCTTTTTCTTAATTGTTATTGTGTGATGGGCCCTGTAGAATAATATTTCCATAGAAATAACTTGGCACATATGACATCTCTTGCCATATTAGATTTCCTTTTGAGTATGGTCTACACAAATCAACTTGTTTTAATTAGCATCACCCTCTTCAATTTTAGAGATTGATATGAGTTGTGAATCTGAGCTACAATATTTTATAAGTACTTGAAATACTTCTCATTTTCTACTACTTCCAGAGTTCAGTATTTCAGAATCTCTTCTTTGGTTCTGATTTCCAGTTCTTCTCACTCCAGACCCACAAAACTGTCAAAAGTTTCATCTAGCCTTTGTACATCTAGGATTCCCATATTGAATTGGTAAAGCCCCAGATTGAATAAAAGCAGTTCTAAATGTCAGGCTTAATAATATCAGCTTTTGCCTTTTCCTTATATTGGCCAGGAAGTCTTCATCAGAAAAAAAAAAAAAAAATGATCAAGTTTATATAGTAAGCCATTATCCTAAATGTAATTCCCCCTTGACTGGTTTTATTTTATTTTTTTTTCAAAATTCAATCCGTTCAATCCTTTGTCTATGACATCATGTCTTTGTTAATTCAAACACATCTTACTGGGTTCTACAATGTACCTATTATAAGGACAAATCCTAAAGATACAGAAATAAAATGCAGGATCCATTTTTCAAGAATTTTAGTTTATCTTCATGGAGAGTAATTATACAGAGAGTTACTATATACTTTGATAAGAGTTATGCAAATGAAGGCACCAAGGACTATGGAAGAATTATGAAGATATTCTAAGTCAGCCAGGTGCTGTTGGAGAATGATTCCCTAAGGAGTTAATTAAAATTGATACTTGAATGAGTAGGAGCCAGTCAGGTAAAGAAAAATAAGTAAGAGTTCACGTGGGAGCGTTGCTCCTGAAATAAGAAAGAATAAGATTATACACTAAGTTAAATCAAATGATAACTTTTGTTTGTGAGGTGGACTGAAGAGATGAAGGCCACATCTCCAGAGACATTTGTTGCATACAGAATAATTTAGATTTTCATCATGAACACAATGTAGAGGCATCAAGCATTTTAGACAGAGTAAAGACAAGATCTGATTTTCATTTTAGAGGAAAAATCTAGGAAAACAAATTAGTATGTATGAATTTAACAGGTGAATAGTAGTGACTCATTATAACTGTTGATGTTGTGTGATTTTAACAGATGAAATACAGAGTAATTTGTGATTGATTGGATAAAGAAAAATTGGAAAAGAAGTCAAGAATGATTGAAGTGAAGGACATATTAGATACCAGTATATAGAATGGAGGATTCAGTGGAAGAAATAGGTTTGGAAAGGGTGAGAAAGAAGTTAACTTTCATTTCAAATGAACTATTGTTACTCTGAAGCTCAGAAAATCCTTGTTTTGAATCATCTGGCTTAGTAATTTAAAGAGGAAGCATAATTGGTTTCAAATGAATATTAATATAAAATTACAAGAAACACAATTTAGCAGGGGAAATAATGGACCCAGTTCCAGACCAGCCTAGTTTATAATTTGCTATTTAGATATGCATATGCAAAGACTTTAATACATGTCTGCGTAAAGAGACACCAGGCTTTTCTTTCTTTTCTTTGTTGTTTTTTTCCTCTACTCCTTCTCTCCTTGCTTCCATTTTCTCTTTTTGTTTTCTTTTCCTTTATGTCATCAAATCAAGAAAGGAAAAGAAAAACTATATCATGGAAACCTAATGATGCTCTGTAATATTGAAGAACCATGGTTTCATAATATATTATGATATATATATATATCTAAAAGAAATTATTTCACTTAGGTTATTCTTTGCTTTTTAACTATTTAAATTGTTGCATAAAATCAGGTACAATGCACACCTTAGATTGCAATGGTTAAGACATTGCAATGTTGTTGTCTTAAATTACATATTTTCTTTAGTCTTCAGATTTTTAAAAATTCTATATGGAGAATTCAGTTTAATATTATAATCTCAAATGGTATCTTGAGACATAATTGTAGTTGGGTAATCTTTGTCTTAAGTCAAAATTTAGTTCATTTTCTCGAATCTGTTCTATCTAGCTATTTCAATCACGTTGTTTTTCTTATTATATTTTCAGATGGTGCAGTTTGGGCTGTGGCTACTGACCTAAAGGCATTGAATTGAACAATGCCTCTTGAGACAAAGTGTAAGCAAGAATAGTTATAAAGGTGACAATTCAATACTACAGTGAACCAAACAATGCTAGATTCACATCAGATATGAAGAAAAATATTTACTAGTAAACTGTCATAAGAGTTAAAGAAATGCAAATAGGCAACATCCAAATCTGATAAATGTTTTTAAGTTGTGGGACATTTTTCTTCAGTATTTTTAATACAAGATTTCATAGGCTTCATGGTTATCTAAAGGGCTTTGTGAAGGAAATGCTAATAAATCCCCCTGAGGAACTCGAGAAATTTGAATTGCATTGCTATGATGTTTTTATTCTTCCAGTATTCCATTGTACATATGCTTCTTGTTCATTAGATTACACATTTCTGAAAAATAAAAGCTGAACTGTTCCACATACACACACAGTGCTTATATTGTGGTTACTATTTCACTTCCCTGTTGACCTACTGGCCAGAATTTGTCTCTATGTATGCTGGCATAATTTTTATCATCATAAATTGCAGTCGAATACTTATAAAAATTACAGTAACAATAACAGTTTTTCTTTTCAGGGACTTTTAAAATAGTTTTGCATGCTAGAGATATCCATACGTCCAATACAAGACTTTTTTACTGAATCAATTCATAGTGAGGTGGTGACCTCAATGACAGACATGTGTACATAGCAGTACAGGAGGACTGTGAGTGTGGGCATGTAACAAAGCTTTGGATGTCAGCAAATTTTTGCATGGGAAAATTATCTCGTAGCTGCTATATTGAAGTAGTTATTTCAAGAATAAAAATGAAAAATTTCAGAGAGAACAATATATAAAAGACCTTGGATTTTTGTTTAGTTACTGTAGGCTCCATGATTTTTCCAAAATTAAAACAATCCCAGTGGGTATGAGGATAATGATTTTGTTGCATATGATAGAGATAACAATTATATGATTCTCCATAATGGAATTTGCATATTTGAAATTCTATGTTCAGCTCTTGTACATTAATATTTATTGACAAATGACAACTTAGAGAAAAATATACATATTATTGGAAAGACCTGAAAATAGGTCATATAAGAAATAGTTGAAAAATCAAAGTTTACTAAATTGATGAAATGGAATGTCTTGAGAATATATTATAGTTACCTTAAATATTGCAATAGCTGTTCCAATGTCATAGAAAAAAAATGTAGCTCTTAATAACTCTCCTTGTACCAACTAGTGCAATTTTTATAAAAAGACTGATATTGCCTCAGTGACAATATTTTAGGTACAGTTATACTAAGTGAAAGACATATCTTAAGTGTACAACTAGATGAATTTGACAAATATATGTTCACACATAAAAAACACACTAATCAAGGTAGAGAATATTTTTGTCACACCAGAAAGTTATTGCATGATCACTTACATTCAAGTCCCATTAACACTGGCAACCACTGTTTTGATTTCCATTACCATATTTTAGTTTGTCTTATTTTTTGAAATTCATATTAATGAAGTCATATATTACATACTTTAAACATTTTTAGTATATTTTTATTATATATATTTAAGGTGTACAACATGATGTTTTGATATATAAATACAAAGTGAAATGATTACTACAGTCAAGCAAATTAATATATCCATTACCTCACTTAGTTATCTTTTTTGTGTGTGTGGTAAGAGCACCTAAAATCTACTCTCTTGGCAAATTTCTAGTACACATTACGGTATTATTATTATTTTTTTTTAATTTCAGAATATTACTAGGGTACAAATATTTTGGTTACATAAATTACTTTTGTACCATTTGAGTCAAGGTTATGAGTTTCGGAATGTTACAGGGATGCACACGTTTTGGTTACATAATTTGCTTTTGTACGGTTTGAGTCAAAGTTATAAATATGCCCTTCACACAGTTAGTGTGCAATGTACCTGTTAGATGTGAATTTACCCATTACCCCCCACCCACTTATTTGGCTTCCTTTGAGTTTTACTTCGGTAAGTGCTCATAAGTGTTGACCAATTAGTTCCAATTTAGTTTTGAGTACTCCTGGTGTTCCATGATGCACTATTTTGAGTCAGTAACCATTTGCAGTTTGTTTATTTTTATTACTGTGTAGCATAACATTGTAACAGACATCTTGTAAACGTTGCATGAGTTTAATATATATATATATTTTTTTTTTTTTTTTTTTTTTGAGACAGAGTCTCGCTCTGTTGCCCGGGCTAGAGTGCCGTGGCATCAGCCCAGCTCACAGTAACCTAAAACTCCTGGGCTCAAGCAATCCTTCTGCCTCAGCCTCCCAAGTAGCTGGGACTACAGGCATGTGCCACCATGCCTGGCTAATTGTTTCTATATATATTTTTAGTTTTCTAGATAATTTCTTTCTATATTTAGTAGAGATGAGGTCTCGCTCTTGCCCAGGCTGGTCTCCAAGTCCTGAGCTCAAAGGATCTGCCTGCCTCAGCCTCCCAGAGTGCTAGGATTATAGGCGTGAGCCACCACAACAAGCTTCAATATATATATATATATATTTTTTTTTTTCTTTTCTTTTGTTTTATTTCAGCATGTTATGGGGGTACACATGTTAAGGTTACATATATTGCCCATGTCCCGCCTCTCCCCTCCCACCCACTCGACACCTGATAAATGTTACTCCTATATGTCCACTTAGGTGTTGATCCATCAATACCAGTTTGCTGGTGAGTACATGTGGTGCTTGTTTTTCCATTCTTGAGATACTTCACTTAATAGAATGGGTTCCAGCTCTATCCAGGAATATACAAGAGGTGCTATATCACCATTGCTTCTTAGAGCTGAATAGTACTCCATAGTATACATATACCACATTTTATTAATCCACTCATGTATTGATGGTCACTTCGGTTGTTTCTGCATTGTTGCAATTGTGAATTGTGCTGCTATAAACATTAGAGTGCAGGTGTCTTTTTCATAAAGTGACTTTTGATCTTTTGAGTAGATACCCAGTAGTGGAATTGCTGGTTCAAATGGTAGATACACTTGTATCTCTTTAAGGTATCTCCATATTGCTTTCCACAGAGGTTGAACTAGTTTGCAGTCCCACCAGCAGTGTAGGAGTGTTCCTATCTCCCCACATCCACATCAACATTTATTGTTTGGGAACTTTTTGATAAAGGCCATTCTCACTGCTGGAGATAGGTGATATCTCATTGCAGTTTTGATTCGCATTTCCCTGATGATTAGAGATGTTGAGCATTTTTTCATATGTTTGTTGGCCATTATTCTGTCTTCTTTTGAAAAATTTCTGTTCATGTCCTTTGCCCACTTTTTGATAGGGTTGTTTGATTTTTCCTTGATGATTTTCCTGAGTTCTAAATAAATTCTAGTTATCAGCCCTTTGTTGGATGTGTAGCTTGTGAAAATTTTCTCCCATTCTGTGGGTTGTCTGTTTGCTCTCTTATTATTTCTTTCTATCCATCTATTTTTTACTGTTTTATTTCAATATTTATTAAAACCAAATTTAAAAGAAAATTATCTTAGTATTTTATAATCTGTGCTGAAGTGAATGTCAGCCATGGCTACTATTTGAGGGGCTACCTCATTTATTTCATGCAAAAAATGTAACTCTGGCTATCACTTTAATGATTATATTATATGATACCCTTGGACTTGAAAATTTCAAAACAACTTGAGACCTTTAAAAATCATCCAAAGGATGGAGTTGCAGTAAAAAATGCCTCTTTTTATTTACAATGAACATTAACGGTAGTAAACATAATTGGTTGTTAGTTAAGAGGAAAATTATTCAAAGGATTGTTTTATGCAATATCACTTCTTGGTTGTTCACTCAGGATGGTTCATCAGATTGGCTTTTCTCACTTGTGGCAGCAATAGAATTCAATTTTGGCTTCATTCATAGATTGGCTAATTAAATTGAGATATATGTGTGCTTGGAGAAGCTGGGCCATAGCACAATGTTTTATTCTAGTACTTTAATAGTTTCAGGTCTTACATTTAAGTCTTTAATCCATTTTATTTTGATTTTTGTATATGATGAGAGGTAAGTGCCTTTTTTCATTTTTCTATCATATAGATATCCGGTTTTCTCATCATCACTTATTGAAGAGACTGTCTTTCCCCAGTGTATGCTCATGCTGCTTTTGTCAAAAATGAGTTGATTATGAATGGATATATTTATTTCTGGGTTCTCTATTCTGTTCCATTGGTCTGTATGTCTGTTTTTCTGCCAGTACCATGATGTTTTGGTTACTCTAGCTTTGTAGTATAATTTGAAGTTAGGTAATGTGATACCTTCAACTTTCTTCTTTTTGCTTAGTATTATTTTGGCCATTTTGTGATCCCATATAAATTTTAGAAATTTTTTCTATTTCTATGAATAATGTCATTGGTATTTTGATAGTGATTGCATTAAATCTGTATATTGCTTTGGGTACTATGAATCTTTTAACAATATTGATTCTTCTAATCCATGGATATCTTTACATATTTTTTGTATGTCTTGTTCAATTTCTTTCATCAGTGTTTTATAGCTTTCCTTATAGAGATCTTTCATCTTTTGCTTAAGTTTATTCCTAGGTTGTTCTTTTTAATTTTTTTGTTTGTTTTTAGCTAATGTAAATGGGATTTTTTTCTTCATTTAGTTTTCAGATTACTCACTGTTGGCATATAGAAATGCTATAGATTTTTGTATATTAATTTTGTACCTTGCAAATTTACTTAATTCATGTATATGTTCTAATAGTTTTTTATGGAGTTTTTAAGTTTTTACAGATATGAGATCATATCATCTGCAAACAAGGGTAATTTGACTTCTTTCTTTCCAATTTGGGTGATGTTTATTTTGTCTTTTATTTAATTGCTCTAGCCAGGATTTATAGTATTATGTTGAATAAAAGCAGTGAAAGTGGGAATGCTTATTTTTTTCCAGATCTTAGAGGAAAGGCTTTCAGTTTTTCCCCATTCAGTATGATGCTAGTTGTTAATTTGTCCTACATGGCCTTTATTGTTTTTAATGTGTGTTTCTTCTATAACTAGTTTGTTGAGAGTTTTGATCATGAAGAGATGATGAATTTTATTGAATGCTTTTTTCAGCATCTATTGAAGTGATCATATGGTGTTTGTCCTTGATTCTATTCATGTTATCTCTTATGTTTATTAATTTGCATATGTCAAATCATTCATTACTGGGGTGGATCACGCTTGGTCTTGTGGTTGAATTCAATTTGTTAGTATTTTGTTGAGGATTTTTACATTTATATTCCACAGATATATTGGCCTATAGTTTTCTTTTTTGGTTGTGCCTGTCTGGTTTTGTTATCATGGTAATGCTGGCCTCATAGAACAAGTTTGTAAATATTCTGTTCTCTTTGATTTTTTGGAATGGTTTGAATAGAATTGGCATTTCTTCTTTAAATGTTTGGTAGAATTCAGCAGTGAAGCTATCAATCAGGACCTGGTGTTTTCTTTGATGGGAGACTCTTTATTAATACTTCTTTTTTATATATAAGAGGCATATATGTTTATTTTTCTTTTCTAATAGCTTAAATACATATGAGTATATCATAACAGATAAGGCAAATACAAACTAAAAGTTAAGCTTCTTTTAATTGGTCTGACATCCTTTGAATTTAAGGGAGAAGGAGGCTTCAAATATTTAATCATTTCTTACAGTGAACCTTCTTATAGTGAACCTTATATAAGGATATATAAGGGCCTAAAGAACTTTTAAAAGAAACTTAGAAGAACAAGTTTGTGAGCACCATATTAGTCTTTAGTCCATCACTGCTCCATTTGTCAGTATATAACTCTACATGAGCCCCACTGCTAAAAATGTCTTTTTAGTAATCCATTTCTCTATAT
Source organism: Mirza zaza (assembly GCA_008750895.1). Taxonomy (NCBI): domain Eukaryota; kingdom Metazoa; phylum Chordata; class Mammalia; order Primates; family Cheirogaleidae; genus Mirza; species Mirza zaza. The sequence continues at coordinate 23,692 of VSMD01021085.1, forward strand.
CTGACATAATTTCATGTCATCTTCTTTTCTGTTTTTTTTTTTTTTTCTTGTTATTGGTCTGCTAAGATTCTCTGTTTCTTCATGGTTCAGTATTGACAGGTTATATATGTCCAGGAGCTTATCCATTTCTTCTAGGATCCAACTTATTAGCATATAGTTGCTCATAAAATTTTTAATGATCCATTGCATTTTTGTGGTCTTTGGTATTATACCTCCTTCTCTGTTTCTGGTTTTATTAATTTGGATCTTCTCTCTTTTTCTTAGTCTAGCTAAAATTTTGTTGAAATTTTTATCTTTTATAGAAACAATTCTTCATTTCATTCATCTTCTGTATTTTTTTACTCTCAACTTTATTTATTTCTGCTGTGATCTTTAATATTTATTTTTTTCCTTTCTACTAATTTTGAGTTTGGTAGTTTTTGCTTTTGTAGTTCTTTAAGATGTATCATTAAGGTGTTTATTTGAAGTCATTCAACTTTTTTGACTTAGGTATTAATTGCAATAAACTTCCCTCTTAGAACTGCTTTTGTTGGTTCCCATAGGTTTTCATATGTTATGTTTCTATTTTCATTTGCTTCAAGAAAATTTTTGAGGTTCTATCATTGTTCAGGCCCTTCTGTACAATATCCTGCTTCACACATTCTAGCTGCTATAACAAAATCTTCTTTTGAGTTCTATTATTTTCCCTCTGCTCAGAAATACTGACATTCTGATTAGGGAAATCAACACTCTTGATTACTATCCTAAATAACTTTTCAGTATACTAGGTTAGTTATCCACAATTGATACTAAGCAGGGGTCTTCAAAAATCAACCATGAACATTCATTATTTGGATTGCTATAAACAGTTTTTCATCATCTGTGATTTTTTTAAGTAGTAATACTTACTTTAAAAGTGAGTGGCTATACTAAGGATCCTGGGGAAAATGGCTTAAGCCAGGCTGAGAGAAGAAAGTGCAGGAGAGTTTGACATACTTTCCTAGGATAATGGCACAAGGACATAGAAGCCAAATCTGGGACAAATTGAGTACTAAGAAAATTAGAGTAAAAATTTTAATTTTCAAAAAAATAGCAATTCATTATTTATTTATAGGAATCTACTTATTCAAATTGTACATCTCTCATTGATTTATTCATTAATATATTTATCACATCAATATAGTTGATGATAATATATAGGTATAGGGAGATACCAAATATGTAATACGAGATAAAAAATAGATATATAAATTAATGAATAATGAGGAGGGAAATGCTCTCGTTTATAGTCAAAGTGTTCTTTTTTGAATTTCTCTTTCTTGGGGTTTGTTGACTTTTCTGAATCTGTATGTCATTATCTCTCCCTGGATTTGGAAAGTGTTCAGACATTATTTCTTTACATAAGCTTTTGCCCCTTTATGTCTCTCTTCTTCTTCTGGTATTTTCATAATTTGTATATTTACATGCTTGATGTCTCATAAATCTCATATACTTTCTTCACTGTTTTTAAATCTTTTTTTTTTCTTTTTGTTCCTCTAATTGGCTATTTTCAAATGGCCTGTTTCTAGTTAAAATATCCTTATTTATATTCTTGGAACTCTGTTGAAAATTTCAGTTCTGTCATTGTGTTCTTAACCTCTAGGGTTTCTGTCTGGTTCTTTTTTATGGTTTCTATTTTTTATTGAAATTTTAATTTTGTTCATGTATTATTTTTCTAATTTCATTTAGTTGTATATATGTATTTTCTTGCATCTCATTGAGCTTCTTTAAGATGATTATGTTGAATTCTTTTTCAGGCAATTTGTCTATCTCCACTTCTTTGGATCAGTTATTAGAGCTTTATAAGTTTCCTTTGGCAGTGTCATGTTTGTCTGATTGTTTATTATTCATGTAGCCTTGCATTTGGTATCTGTTCATTTGAAGAAGCAAACCCCTATTTCAATCTTTACAGAGTAGTTTTAGCAAGTTAGTCTTTCTTGTTAGTCTTCAGTCTAATGGAATTCTCTCTGGGTTCATAGTTGATTTGGTTTGGATCCAGGTCAGATAGCTGATACTAAATTTGCGGAGGAGACCACAGTTGACAGGCAAATTCCCAGAGGTTCTAGTAAGCATGGAATCTGTCTAATCTTGGGTGGACTGGACTGTCGAGGACCTTGGTCTGTGAGGCTAGTGCTAGTATCAGAATCCGATTCAGTATTTGAAAAGTGTGCCCATTATCAGGTGCACTGATTGGTGTGACTTTCTCCAGATCTCGGGGAGAGGTTGCTTTGGATCACTGGATGAATCTCTGGACTGTCTGTCCATCTTGTCCCAGTCTACTCTATAGCTGATATTATTCCACTTATTCCACTATCTTTGGAAAGTTCTTCTTTCAAAGCAAATGCTTCATTAAAAAGTCATTTTTACCATTCCTATTAGTATTACAACTGTAGATAAACTTACCACAAAATGAGAGGGAACCTTTTTGTTATATAATACCATTTAAAGAACAAGCATAGGAAGAGACACCCACAAAGGATACTGAGTACAAACACGGGGAAAATCCAGAAAAGGGAAAGAAAAAACAAGTTGGAAATCATAAAATAATCTATTAATAATCTATTAATAAGATGCATCATGTAAGAAGGAAAATAGAAAAGGCTATTCAAGACTGAGATAATAAGATAAGAAGGACCTAAAGTCATAAATTATCTTGTACTATGAAACTATTATTACCTAACATTCATTCACTAGAGGGATAAACACATTACTTTCTGAATGTTTGAAAATTAAAATAAGATGTGTGTGTATATGTATATCGAGAGAGTGCCATGGGGCATAACCTTTTTCAACACTGCATTTTTCTAAGCTAATTTGGAATTGTTTTTGAGTGACTGGATTCTACCTACATCAGTTCAGGAGGTAGAGTATTTTACAATTTCTGGCAGTGGAGATGACTTCTTCCAAATGAGTAACTTGTTATATACTTCATCTCTAAATCAATACATCACCTTATGAATGGGAATTGAATCCACCTAACCATATCAGTATGAACATAGATTTCTTATTTTAGGTGTATAAAGAGACTATTGTTATTCTTTTGAAAAACATTGTGCTGTGCAGTTTTTCTGCATGTTTTAGGAGCATGTGAGGCATGCTGCCAGCACTGTTCTATTTCAAAGTTGGATTCACTTTGTAAATGCTATAACTGGCCATACTAATGGTTTTGGGTTGGATGTGGATGTTGGAGGTGTTGCAGAGATAATAAGGGGCTCGGATGAATTAAGTATATGCGGTCCTGTGGGGCGATAGAAATAGAATAGAATCATAATGAAATTTCAACCCTGCAGCTGTATTTCACCTAAAACATTCTGTTCATATGATTTTTCTCTTCCTTAGGCTTCTAACTAGCAGAGAGAAATATAGAGGATAAGCTTCTCTGAGAGAGCAACTCTAATTTTCACTGAATACAATTATTCATATCTAGAAGTTTAGAGATATATATATATATGTATATAAGCAGTAAATATTTTGCATTTTAAAGAATTAGGCATCTAACCTTGCTATATTTTATATAACAGAATGCTACAAATATTTTAGCATGTGTAATGATCCTTTTAATAGAGAGAGAATTATGTGTACTAGTATAGGACTTGTTTCCCAGGCAAAATACCAAAAATTTTTCTCTACTAATTTTTAAGTCCTCATTCATAATACACACTATTATGTAGTACTATCACTTTCTGATATTTTTAAAGTTTATACTACCAATGATGAGAAACTGATTTGAAGGATTTAGTTAACATGTACCCCAGGAATAATAAATTGTAATGGATTAAAATAGTTAAAATAATTAGTGATCACTGCCTAATTAGAAATGCCATTTTGAAATACAAAAATTATACCCCCATAAATCTCTTCCTCATAAGAGCAAGCCCTTAGGTAAATTGGGAGATTGTGTGATTATTCCTAGACCTTTATTCCCTTTGCTGGAGAGATTTGTCCATCTTTATTTACTGCTTATTCTCACATAACACAGAGACTTTATTCTCACCCCATTGTGAGGGTTTGCATTATGAATTTCTCTGAGCAATAAAACAGGAAAGGAGGTAACTTATGCCAGTTCTGAGAAGAAACTTAACCATGTGTGTTTCTGCCAGTTCTCTTTCAATTTACCTTCCAATACATGAATGTCATGTTCCAAATAAGGACTTCTCCAACAGTCTGAATTCTGCATGAGAACAAAAACAAAGCAGGAACAGAATGACTAGCTTTAACACGAGCAAGGAATAATCTTATATTGTCACAAGGCACTGATATTTCTCACTACAATGAAACTAACTAATAAAAAGTTTCCTTAAAAACTTTGTTGTCTGTTCCAAAAGTAAATCAATAACAACTTTGAGATTAGGAGCAATTATTTCATAATAAGCTTCTTTACAGTTGTGGCAGAATTTAATTTATATTTGAATTCTCAAGGTCTCATGTGCAGAATGACACATAATAGATAATCAAGAATTATCAATTGACTGAAAGATATATGAATGAATGAATATGAATGAGTGAATAAATGGCACATCCAGAAATAAGTACATTATATTAGGTATTGAAGATTCAATAAGAGATGGATACCTTCAAGGGATCTTAAGAGGCTCAGGGAAAATTTTGTGAAGTAGTAACAATATACTGAAAAAAACACAAGGATGAAATTAAGTGATCAACATTCTAATTCATGACTCATTATGGGTCTAATTAGCAATTGTTAGAAAAATATAGAAAAACAAACTTTCAAACCAAACACCTTCTCACAAGTTCCGTTAGCTAGAGGAATCATCTGTCTCTAATTGGGGCCGTTTTCAAGTTTCTAAGCAATCGGCCCCTTTAAACTTGAAAATTTACAACATCCAATAACACCCTCAAGCTCTAAAATATCTGTTTCTTAGTATCAGATAAATAGCATCCAAATCTCTTTGTTCAGTTCCCTAAACTATATATAATATAATTTGTAAACAAATATAAAAATAATAGAAACACATGAAAAGTCAATAAATGTGAAATACACAAATTATAAATAAAAATTATAGATGTTTGCCTCTAGAATGTACATTTTCTGAATATTACATACAAAATACATTAATTCTTCATATATACTGTAAATTCAGTACACATGATATAATTTTAACAAATATTGCATAGTTTATGCCAAGATATTTTCATATAGTTTGTATTTCAATCAAATGTGTAGAAAACCATATCAATGCCCATGTTCTCTGCATTAGATGAATATTGGGGGTTTTACCCAGTTGCATGGCTAAAGGGATGCAGTACATTTTCTTGCATCCCAGGAAACATTTCTTGCATTTTGAGCTACATTATCTGCTTCAGTAAACGCTGTCATTCTGCCTGGTTTTTGACTCCAAGTTGTCAGCTGCAGGGAAACGTGATTTAAACTATCCAAACTATAAAGCAGGGAAAAATAATTAAAGCTTTCTGACAGTAAACTTATCATGTAGCCTTTAATTTATGAAATAGTAAATATTACCCTCTTCCTTGATCTCTACCATCTAGAACTCCCAGTGGATAAGGCAATTGGCTTCATTTGAAAGCTTCTCTGAAGACAGGCACGCTGTAAAAACATACTACTTTATCAGAATTCTTTAGAGATTTTATGTGTACACACATCATTATTAATTTTCTGATGAGGCTTGCTGGAATGTAGAAGGCTGCCTAGAAAAAGGTTCTTGTTTTCTGGGAAATAAAATTATGGTTTATTAGCTTGGAAACAACAAAATCATGAAGGTGAAATAATGGGAGAAACAAATTTTGCATGTAGGACTTAGTAACCAGCCTTAGAATCAGCTGATGGACTGGTAAGGATATGCTGAGAATAATTTAGCAATAAATTTGAGTGTGAAATTTCTCATTACACGTTCTTCACCTGCATTTACATTGTACTCTGGGGGAATTAGTTTCACATATTTTCACAAAAGCATTCATACTAAGTAACTCTAATATTTTTAGCATTTGCAGATGAATAATTATAGGACATGTGAATATGAGATTATTTTAAAATGTTGATAACTATGCCTGATAATTACATCTGAGTGTTAGAACATAATGTCCTAACACTCAGATATAAAAACAATACACAATGGAAATCACGTATTTTGTGAACAAAGGGAAAAATTATCAGTTATACAGGAATTGATAGAGTATAATTCAACTCCCTAATAATCACACTGCAACCTTCAGTATGCTTTTACTGAGCCACAGGTACATGCATCTCCTCTATATAAATATTACTTTCTCTGAATATTCATATGTAATACACAGTGAGAAAGTTAAAGAATATGAAATGCCTGTTCTTTTCTCTGAGTTGTACCAATTGTTATATAACTACTTAAAGGATGTCCTATGCTCCTTTACTAATATTTTCCTTAAAGTAGTATTCTATTGCATTGTGGTGCTATGATTAATTTAGAATCTCTAGTTTCTGAAACAAAATATTATGCTTATTACTGAATTAAACCAAGTAAAATTGAATAATATGAATGTAAAAATTGCCATTTGTTAAAATTGATCATATCTATTATCTTCTAATTCAGAAACTCACTAAATTAATTCCGGTCTCTTTATAACATACCTAATTTCTATGGAGTATATACAGTGATGAACAGAAGGATGATCTGTGGAGAGAATTAAAACATATTCAGAAGACTGTTAATTTAAAGATAACAAAGCCATAAAACAACCTGCTTATCTTTGATATTTTCATCTCCCTTAGTTTTAAGATAAGAGTAGCAAACCTTCATTTTAAAATAGGAGTAAAAACCAAGAAAAATTTGAATATAATATCATAGTTTCATTTTAAGACATAGAAAAATTATCAAAGCAAAATTATCTTTTTATAAATTTAGACCCTATGTATGACTTGATTGATTTTTTAATTACAATCTTATGGACTCATTGCACTTGATACTCCACTTAACAAGAATATTTCATGATATGCCTGAATATCTTTATTTCATCTTTATGTAAATACATTTCAAATTTACTTTTCCCAATTAACTAATCTACCTTCAAAATATTTATACTCTAATATTCCTTGAGCTTTTATGGCATTAGAATGCACATATTGCACCAGACATCTGCATGTATTACATGTGTATGCTTCTCATGAAGTAATAATTAGTCAATATTTCCATTTAAAAGTACAGAAAAGAGCTTATGCTTTGACTTTGAAGCACTTTGTTATAATAAGCTAATATCTGTATTATTTTATTTATAATGTACGTTTTTATTTGTTCCAGATATCGATATCCTAAATATTTTTTTTCTGTTTTAGCTCTTTAAATAAAATTATATACAAAAGACAAAATGTAACATAAAATATATTATTGCAAAGTGGGGACAGAGACTATTACAACAGGGAGAAGGCTATGACCATAAGAAGATCTTAACAGTTTGGCAAAAAGTATCTTAACAGTTTGGCAAAAAGGGTGTTTTAGTTTTGTTTCTGTTTAATAGAGAGAGAGGAGCAATCAAAGCTAGAAAGTGACAAGTGTGGAGAAATGGAATGATAAAAGGATGGCATAATCTAATGGCAGATCAAAAAGAGCTTGACCCTGAGGATAGTCTCTTCTTAGGAGGAGCTATATGCTAAGGCTGAAGATGGGCTTATGTTCAGCTGCCTGCAGGAAGAGAAAAAGCTTAATCGAGGTTTGATTAACAATATTTTGTACTCATTGATCAGTGGAGACAAGCAGTTCAGCTAATCATGTATAAGACAAAGAAAGGGAATTTTAAAGGCTACTGTCTGGCTTTTTCACAGGTAAACCAGGTAGGCATGCCAGAGTCTTATCTAAGTCAAATAGGGAAGGGCGGTTCTTTGAAGTAAGCTGTTTTCTGGAAGATAAGGGTTTGGGAGATTTTTTAACCTTCACTGTTTTTGAGGATCATAGGGCACAGATAAAATTCAACCTTGTTAGTGGTCACCATTTTAAAGACTTTTCATTCATTGCAGCTTCATAATCCTTTTACCACCAATTTGTCCCAACCCAGGGGATAATATTAAACTATACATAAAATACATGGATTTATTTCTGCACTCTCCATTCTATTTCATTGGTCTAAGTGATTATTTTTACACCCATACTATGCTGTTTTGATTATTATGGCTTTGTGGTATATTTTATTTTGAATTCAGGTAGCATGATGATTCCAGCTTTTTTCATTTTGTTCAAGATTGCTTTGGCTATTTGGGATCTTTTGTGATTCGATAA
>VSMD01021098.1:7715-67588 GCA_008750895.1 Mirza zaza
GGAGGGAAAGGGCATTTATTGAAACCTTAAAATCTGTATCCCCATCATATGCCGAAATAAAAAAAAAAAAAAAATAGAAAAAGTTAGTAAAAAACAAAACAGGCCAGGCATGGTGGTTCACACTTGTAATCCTAGCACTCTGGGAGGCCTAAGCAGATGGATCGTTTGAGCTTAGGAGTTCAGGAGTTCGAGACCAGACTGAGCAAGACCCTGTCTCTACTAAAAAAAATTGAAAGAAATTATCTGGACAACTAAAAAAAAAATATATATATATATATGTATAAAAATTAGTTGGGCATGGTGGCACATGCCTGTAATCCCAGCTACTCAGGAGGCTGAGGCAGCAGGATTGCTTGAGCCCAGGAGTTTGAGGTTGCTGTGAGCTAGGCTGATGCCACGGCACTCTAGCTGGGGCAACAAGAGAGAGACTCTGTCTTATTCATTCATTCATTCTCATTCATAAATAAATAAATGCATTAATTTATGGATGGATGGACCAGAGGGGTTCAGGTTCAGACTATGTAAACTGGCTCCCGAGTGATTATTTCACACAACGTGCTTTCAGAATTCCCCCAAAACACAAGCCTTTATTTCAAAACCTAATTCTGAAAAGCAGAAACTATGTTCCCCAGTCGCAAAAGCAACTCAATCAAAACTGTCAAGTGCAATGACGCATTAAACGAATCCATTCAATCCCTCATTCATTCAACAAACACTCACTGAATCTTCATTACAGGCCAGGCACTATGCCAAGTGCAAGCGACAAGAAGGGAAGAAGATGTGGTCCCCGGAGGAGCTGGGCACGAATCGATATTTTTTAAGCCTCCGCTGTGGTTCCAGCGTGCAGCAGGGGTTGAGGAGGACTGTTTGGGGGGACCACCTGCTCACCACGCACAGCCTGCAGAGTGACAGTGGCAGGCGCCACACTAGTTCTGGGGGACTACCTGCCCGTTCCTCTGTTTTCTTCCAGCTGTCTCCCCCTGCCTCTTTCTCTCTTAACCAGTCACAATCTCAGACTGAATTATTTACTGCTTTTGCGACCACTGGACAATATTGTTCCTATGGTTACCTTAAAAGGTAAACAAAATAATAAAATAAAATGTAACTAAAATATCTTAGATTTGGCTTTTTCAAAAACAAAACCAGAAAATGTATTTCTTTTCCACTGAAAGCTCATCAATCCGATATATATTTATTAAATGCATATTATATTTAGAACGACTTAGAAATCTAAGGCAATAAAAACAGTTCCAAGCTTCTGTCTAAACTTCGGTTCTAAATTCAAATTTTGTTTTATGGGTAAATGGTTCTCAGGAGAGGAAAAGGTGCTACTTGCTCTTCTCTGTGTTGTCCTTCTAGTGCTGAATAAAGCATCACAAAAAAAAAAAAAAAAAAGGACTCCCAAGGGACCTGGCACCAATTTCTACTCACTCCCACTCCGTGACAAGCAATCGATACCTGGTGATCGCTAGTGCAACCAATGGCCTCGGTCTGCCCAGAACTGAGGGGCTGGGAAGTCCCTGGCAAACTAGGACAGGTGGTCACCTTAGCAGTCACCTCTCCTCTTACAACCTGAATTCCTCTCTCAGAAATGAAGATACTTAAATACAATGACACCTGATCATAAATCACACAGCAAGTTCAAAGTCTTCATTGTAATATAGATCATTCCCACTTCATGCCAATGGTGATATTACCATTTTTGCTAGTGTGCAAGATGTGCATTTTTCTTGGTCCTCAACATATTCCTGTTGAAGACAGACTCTGATGGATTTCCAGCATCTACATCCCTTCCCCCTACCTACCATCTAAGATTCTGCCTGAGACACCCACGGAGGTGATTTCCTGGTTACATTGGAGTGGTCCCCACATACTCAACTTCCATTATCCCCCGTAAGGACTAGAGTTCAGGTTCTAGTACCAGCACCAAGGCTGTATAAATGCTTTAGAGGGACAAGCACATCACCTGCACATTTCACTGTCCTAAGAGAAGCACCAGCAGGACACCATGTGCAAATACTCACAGCTGATAGCTTTCATGGGGACAGTCCTCAATTGAAACCTCAGCTCTACCAGTAACTCTGTGATCTTAGACAGTTAGCAAATGTCTCTCTGACCCTCACTTCCTTCCTCTGTAAAAGGAGAGTACATCCTATCTGCAAAGTTGAGAATGAAGATCGAAATCATACCAAACACAGGCATCCAAGTGCCTGACATATATAGTAAAAACTGAGCATGTTATGATGCTCAAATTTTAGGCAACTAAAACCTTAAGTTTGTACACATTTGTTCAAACACACAAACACACACGTGCTTCCGAATGTCAAGTCTCCACTGACACAAACAAAAAGAAATTCTTCCCATCAGAAACATTTTCTTTATATGGAAACATACGATTTATTCAGTAAGAAACTAACTTTCTTACCATCTGAGTCAAATAAATTTTCTCCTCCCAAGCCATTTGATTAAGGGCACACCACGCAGCACATGTTTTATTATTATCATTATTATTTTTGACGTTTAATACCATGTTTCCTTCCCCCACATAGAATCTCACCCAATAGAAGTCTCCAAGAGGAGCCATTGCACATTCATAGCAAAGACAGAAAACTGCCTTTCAATTTCTGCTTTCCAATCTGATTCAACTAAAACAAAGCTGAAGTCAATCAACTAGGAAACTGGAAAGATGAAAATCAGCCCGTGTGAACATCATGGCCACAATCATCAACACCTCCATGAAATAAGGGGAGAAAAGAGAGAAACATCTCGAACTTCTATATAACTTTAAATTACTTTAAAAAAAATTATTTCTTTAAAAGGCATTGTGTTCCCTTCGATGGTTGGAACATTTAGGCGTCTTCTCGGGGCCATTCCTGGGCAAACAGATGGCGCGTGTGAAATGGAAAACATTCGGAAAACAGCAGCCTCTCTTAGCCTCCTGGTACCTGGTATACAGGTACGGGAGACTTTCTGATTTCCAATCTTGGCTCAGAGTTCAGAATAAAAAAAAAGGGAAAGGTTACATTCCTAGGGGGGAAAAATGCAGCCTTTTTGAGGGTATGCCTGGACTTTCAGTCCATTCAAGTGTTCATGGTTCATCCTTCTGGCTCACAAGAGTTTTCAGTGCCCTGAAAACCTCCCTCCACGATCCTTCTCCTCCATGGTCTTCTGAGTGTAGTGAGACATTACCGCAAACCAGTAACGCCACAAGTCAAAGGGTTTGGGGCTTCCCAAGGAGCAGCCGCATCTGGGTAAGTTCTGATTTAAGAAACCTAGGACAAGTCTTCTCAGCAATCAACTTCCCAACTTCCAGCACAGATGCCTGTGTCCCCAGCATCCGGCGGCTGCCAAGTCATGCCAGAAAAGCAAAGAGCCTGCGAGCCCAGAACGGGCTGTCTCTGCAAACCTGGCACAATCCTCCACACACCTCCCCACCATGCAAATGTCCTATAAAATATTAAAACAAATAAACTGGACATGGCCGATTTCTCTGTACAAAAAGGCTTTATAAAAATACTCCCTGCATTTTAAAAAAGAAAAAAATAAAAGATGCATGTAAACGTCGCCTCCACGTCACTGGAGAATCCTTGAACCTTTTCGTCTCATCTTTCAAATGTTCTACGGATTTACTTGTTCAGCTCTTCTCGAAGGTGTCACTCGGCTTTCTTCTTATTAACTGAGTTCAGAGTCTGAGGCCGCCTTTGAGTATGAACTTGTGGCTTGATTGGCAGAAATAGTATTATCAGGAGACTTACGATGTGTAAATAAAAGTACATGGACCTAGGAATAAAAGCATACGAAAATTGTATTTCAAACAAAAATGCAAATGGGAAACACGATTACCTCACCTCCAGTATGACGAGTGAAGGCACTGTTTTTGGCAGTAGGGGACATGTCTGTACTCAGGCTTGTCTCAATCTACTCGACAGGTAACTCTGTCTGGTAGGTGAACAGGTCAGACATGGACTGAAAACTCAAAACTGGGCAGAGCAAACCAACCGGCACCTCTGTGGATAGACATGGTATCTTCCCACTGGCAATTATAATAAGCAGACCAAGAGAATTAACCCCAAGGCAGCCAGAAATCCCCAATATTCAAAGTCTGAGGACTCATGAGACCAAATTCAAACCCAACACAGTCATGTGCCATAGAACAACATTTCGGTCAACAATAGGCCCCACACGCATGAGAGGGGTCCCATAAAAATCATAATAGAACTGAAAAATTCCTATCTCCTAGTGACACCATAGCCATCGAACGTTGTAGTGCAGTGCATTACTGTTTTTGTAGTAACGCTGGTATAAACAAACCTACTGCACTGCCAGTCATATAAAAGAATAGCACAACACAATTATATATAGTGTATGATACTTGGTAATGATAACAAACAACTACGTTACTGGTTTATGTATTTACTATATTACACTTTTTGTTATTATTTTAGAGTGCATTTCTTCTACTTATACATATAAAAACGTTAACTGTAAAACAGCCTCAGCAGGTCCTTCAGGAGGTATTCCAGAAGACGGCATTGTTAACATAGGAGATGACAACTTTCTGTGTGTTACTGCCTCTGAAGACCTTCCAGAAGGACAAGCTGTGGAGGTAGAAAACAGTAATATTTATGATCCTGACCTTGTGTAGGCCTGCGCTAATGTGTGTGTTTGGGGCTTAGCTTTTAACAACAACAAAAAAAGAATAAAATCAGCCGGCAGGGTGGCTTACACCTGTAATCCTAGCACTCTGGGAGGCCAAGGTGGGCAGATTGCTCGAGGTTAGGAGTTTGAAACCAGCCTAAGCAAGAGCGAGACCCCGTATCTACTATACATAGAAAGAAATTCATTGGCCAACTAATATATATACAAAAAATTAGCTGGGTGTGGTGGCGCATGCCTGTAGTCCCAGCTACTCGGGAGGCTGAGGCAGGAGGTGCTTGAGCCCAGGACTTTGAGGTTGCTGTGAGCTAGGCTGACGCCATGGCACTCACGCTAGCATGGGCAACAAAGCAAGACTCTGTCTCAAACAAAAAATAATAATAATAATAAAAATAAAAAACTTTAAAAATAGAAACAAGCTTAAAGAATCAGGATATAAAAAAATATTTTTGCACAGCTGTACAATGTGTTCATTTTAAGCTGTTATTAACAAAAGACTCAAAAAGTTTAAAAAAAAAGTTTGCAAAGTAAAAAGGTTACAGTAAGCTAAGGTTAATTTATTATTGAAGAAAGAAAACTTTTTAATAAATTGACTGTAGCCTAAGTGTACAATGTTTATAAAGTCTACAGTGGGGAATAGTAATGTCCTAGGCCTTCACATTCACTCACCATTTACTCGCTGACTTACCCAGGGCAACTTCCAGTCCTGCAAGCTCCATTCATGTTAACTGCCCTATTCAGGTGAACTATTTTTCATCTTGCATGCCACATTTTTACTGTACCTTTTCTATGTTTACATGCACAAATACCATTGTGTTACAACTGTCTACAGTATTCAGTGCAGTAACATGATATACAGATTTATAACCTAGGAGCAATAGGTATACCATATAAGCCTAGGTGTGTGGTAGGCTCTGCCACCTAGGTGTGTCCAAGTACACTCTATGATGTTCCAAAAATGACAAAACCACCTAATGATGCATTTCTCAGAAAATATCCCCATCATTAAGTGATGCATGACCGCATTCTGTTGCCTAAACGCAACGCAGCTAAAACTTTAACCCAAATGTTCTATTCAAGTGAAGGGGGTTCTTCTCGTGTGTCTTACAAGTGAGAGGGACCCTGATTTTGAAAACCTAGTCCATAACCCTGCAAATAACTGTCGTGGAAACTAATGAGAAACAAGTTTTGTTTTTGAGGTTTGTGAACTTCTCTTGTAAAAGTATGGTATTTGACACAGTGTGCACAATGTAAACGCCAAATAAATATTGAGCATATCAACAAATGCAAGTAATTTGAAACAGTTTGCATTAGCACAACTGTTCTAGATCCATTTGGAAAGGTTAAACTAACACTTTTCTCCAGTGCTTTTTAAACAACAAAGGAAAATAATGTTAAGCGGTGGGATCACAATTGCTTACATATCATTCCCCAGCTTCTGTGATCCTAAGGTCACGCACATTAGAATCAGATAACTCACATATGCCGTAAACGTCTCCACCTTTTCACAAGACGAATGCCTCCCTGAAAATGGCTACTGAATGGTCAAGAGCTCTAACAGAAGCAAACATATCTCCATGCACTTATTCTTTCAATAAGCATTTACTGCTTAGGATATATGAAGCATTAAACCAGGATCTATAAAAAGGCATAAGCCTACTCCCCTTCCTTTAGGGTAATAGAAAACAAGACAAGTACATGATTCATGGTTGTTTAACCAGCTGAGGGATGAACAGCCATAGCAAGTGACTGTTTAATTTAACATGTAAACCAAGACATTACTGAGAGCAAAAAAGGGCTCCAGATAAGCATGCTGGTTTAACAGGTATGAACTGGGATTCTTACAGGCACACCCTAGCCATAGGTGACTCCAGCTTGCAACGTCTGAATGCCAAAAATATGCTTTATTCTTGAGCTTTGCTTTAATCTTTTTTATATGGCCAAATCTACATACGAGCAATTGTGTTAAATTAAATGCAAACACTTCGAGAATCAAAGGGAAACAAATTTCAATCCCCTAATGAGGTTTAGTAACCTCTTCTGATATTTCATGTTTCTTTAAAATTTTAAGGAATATTTCATCTTTCTATTACGGAAAAACTCAATTCAGCTCAACTGGCATTTATTGAGCATGCGAGGCATGACATAAGTACTCCAGATACAAAGATGAACAAGGCACAGTTCCACAGTTCCTGCTTTCGAGGACTCTGTGATCTATAAAAGTTTCTGCACAAATTCTAACATTTTTCACACTGAATTTATGAAAGTGCTATCTAATTAAAGACATTTTGCATGTGTGAGATATATGAGAATTTGCTTTTCAAAATGATTTCAGAGAAGACCTTTAAATGTTCATTTGGGGCTCATTTACAACCTAAAGAAAAAAAATTAGACTGAGAACTCTGAGGCTGAGATTTGAAGCCACTCTAGACCGAACACTGACTACACCTAAAAACAAAGCACAACTGGAATTTAAATGTGAAGCAAGGAGGATGTACTAAGAAACGGGTGTGCTATATAACTGTCGTTCACTGCCAATTACTGAAGTTTGGCCCTAAGTGAGGAACAGATCTGGAATACAACGAGACTCATCTTCATGAAAACACCATGCAATTTTAATTTCTTTCACCAGATTCAGGGATTTTCTTAAGAGATTCTGAAAGCAGGTTTTGAGGTGCCATACTGTATATGAGCCACTAGCAACAAGTGGCTATTAAAATTCAAATAAATTACAATGAAAGGAAATTGAAAATTCAGTTCCTCAGTCTCACTAGCCACATTATAAATGCTCCATGGCCGCACACATGCTGGGTGGCTGGTGTCTCAAATGGCACAGATAGAACATTTCCATCATCGTAGAAATTTCGACTGGACAGCGCAGATCTAGATAGCAAATTTAAATTATATACATAACCAGATAACCAGATGATACATTAGGTTGAATCATCTGAAATGGGCCAAATTGACAAAAATGTCAATTTCTGTATCATCCTAAGCAAAGGTGTTTTCAAAAAGTATTCTAGATTGTTTTTAAAAAGAAGTGAAAAGCTATCTGATAATTTGATTCCGCCTCTTAAGTCCCACTCTAAGCTTAGAAACTGGCATACTTGAGTTGGTTAAATGCACGTTATCACAAACCAACCACCACTTAGTCTGATCGCCAAGCACTTTGCATCCAAAATAGCTTCTCTTAAAGAAATTTTTCGTAACTCTGCCATACTGCCATTAAGGGAACCTTAAGTCTGAAACTTGGGTCTAGCACTTAGTTGCTGTGTGAGTTTTATTAAACTCCTCACCCTCTCTGAGCCCCCACTTTCTCATATGATAAACAGGGATACAGATACCTACCCGTCTCGCCTCAGCTCAGCACTCTCCAGCTTGGGTTCTTACTCTGCCCACATTCATGTTTCTCTGGTCCTCAGTGTGCAGAGCTTCCTCCTGGTATACTACGGGGGCTCTTCCATGCTGTTCCAAGTCGAGAGCACTGCCCACGGTGCCCAGCCTCGCCCAGGGCACACATGCTGTCCCCACTCCACTCCCACTGCGCAGCCTCCAGGACTGAGCTCGAATCCCACTTCCTCCCAAAAGACACCCCCACACATGCCCAGGCTGAGTCAGATTCCTCTTATACGCTACGCTCTCACAGAGTTCTGTACCATTCACTCAGAGTACAATCTCAGTGTGTATTTCTACATTTGCCAATTACTGCCTGTCTTTTCCATCAAGCTATCAGCGCCCTGGGAGCAGGCATGGTTTCTCTACTTTGCCTGCCATTCTACCCCCAGCTTCCAGCACGGTGCCCAGCTGAATACAGGCATTTCTGCTATTCATATAACATGATCAATCCATTCCTAAAAAGTCTCACACACATGCAGCAATATCTTGTGCTTAGAGGCCAGGCGAGGTGGCTCACGCCTATAATCCTAGCACTCTAGGAGGCCGAGGCGGGCGGATCGCTCAAGGTCAGGAGTTCAAAACCAGCCTGAGCAAGAGTGAGACCCTGTCTCTACTATAAATAGAAAGATTAATTGGCCAACTAATATATATAGAAAAAATGAGCCGGGCATGGTGGCGCATGCCTGTAGTCCCAGCTACTCGGGAGGCTGAGGCAGGAGGATCGCTTGAGCCCAGGAGTTTGAGGTTGCTGTGAGCTAGGCTGACACCACGGCACCCTAGCCCGGGCAACAGAGTGAGACTCTGTCTCAAAAAAAAAAAAAGAATACCAGGACTTATGGGGGGGAGAATCATGTTAGAAGTGGAAAACTCAAAACCTAGGAGGACTTTGTAACCAGAGTGCTAACAAAAGCGAATCAGCACCCAGGCCAACAACTGACACAGTGCAGGCAGACAGCTCAATGGGGCAGAAGGCTGCTTGAGGGCAGTGGGGAGGGGGGGGTGCATTAAAAATGCAATAAGCAAAAGAGAAGGTTGCTTGGGGGGGCCAGGGGGGTTAAAAATGCAAAAAGCAAAAGAGGGCACTTGTGGGCTTGTGGGCCCTGAGACAACAGCTTTTTTTTTGGCTAAAAATTAGAATTTTCTTCCCACTCTTCTGGCACCCTCACCTAGAAAACTTTATGTATAAACCAGCACAACTTCATGTTATATTAACACAACTTCTTATCACCTGCCTGGTATTAGAGGACCAGCATTTAGCACAGGACTAGAGTAGAGGACACTGATCAAGTAGGAAAAGTTTCTCCCACCCGTTCCTGACCAGGCCATCAACTACAGGGAAGCCCCAACTTACAAATAAGGTGTGTCTGCATTATTTCTAAGTCACTTTTTAAAACCCTACTATGTTCCAGAGTTAACTGGAAAAGCCTGTGCAGCCCTTTAAATAACACAAGTCAGCATTTTCTGAGCACAGAGCATATGCCAGGTACTGGCCAGGCCCTCTGCATGTTCGCCTCAGTCAGTTCTAACATTCAGTCCTAGCAACAATGCTTTGGGGTGGATTCTATTCTTGGCTTCACTTTACAGTTGAGAAAACACAGGTAAAAGAGGTTAACAACTTGCCTAAAGTGACACAATCAGTTCACAAGACCATGTGCTCAACACACAACCAATTAAACATACGAGTGAAATAATAAAAGTAAAACTATATGTTTGAGGCCAGGCGCATTGGCTCACGCCTGTAATCCTAGCACTCTGGGAGGCCGAGGCGGGTGGATCGCTGAACGTCAGGAGTTTGAAACCAGCCCGAGCAACAGCGAGACCACCATCTCTACTAAAAATAGAAAGAAATTAACTGGCCAACTAAAATATATAGGAAAAATTAGCCGGGCATGATAGCACATGCCTGTAGTCCCAGCTACTTGGGAGGCTGAGGTAGAAGGATTGCTTGAGCCCAGGAGTTTGAGGTTGCTGTGAGCTAGGCTGATGCCATGGCACTCTAGCCCAGGCAACAGAGTGAGACTCTGTCTCAAAAAAAAAAACAAAAAAACTATAGGTTTGCACTTTGTTCAGTGCATGGGTGGTCCCCAGCATGTGCCTACTCCACCCTAAATTCCATGTACTCCTCTCCACCATGTGCAACCAGCTGCATAAACTCTCCAGGTGCACCCACCAAATCACCATCTCAGAGCACAGAGGGGCCTTTCTATAGACTGCATGATTGGCCAACCCCGGCACCAGCAGGGCCCCAGCTCCTGCCTCTGTCTCTGTCCTGCTCTCAGAATGCCCACGGTCTCCAATGTAGCTGCCCTGCTAAGAAAAAGGGCCAAGGGCAGCAAATTCTCTCTCTCCTTTTAATCCAGATTCATCCCTTCAAAGTGTGCTGTTATGAGCATCTCTTAATTACCTTCAGAATGGCTTAAGAGATTCCTGCCCACTTTGTTCATATGTTTTGGTATTTGAACACTGGTGCCTCCAGGACAGCCATTTCCTCTTAAAGCTTCAGTGGACATTTTCCTTTCCTTTTTTTTTTGAGACAAGGTCTCACTCTGTTGCCCAGGCTCGAGTGCAGTGGAGCATTATAGCTCACAGCAATCTCCAATGCCTGGGCTCAAGCGATCCTTTTGCCTCAATCTCCTGAGTAGTTGGGACTACAGGTACACACTACCACACCCAGCTAATGTTTTTATTTTTTTGTAGAGATGGGGGTCTCACTATCTTGCCTAGGTTGGTGTCAAACTCCTAACCTCAAGCAATCCTGCTGCCTAAGCCTCCCAAAGTGTTGGGATTATATATCATGAGCCACCTGGCTGCTATGAACATTTGTCACACTGAAGCCCCATTTAGAAGTCCTTAGACTGCTTGATTCAATTCACCACCCTCCTAAGCCAAACACAGATAAATTTACTAGATGGCAACTGAGAACAATGGAAACTTACTTGTATAAACTGATGGTTGGTTCCACTGCCAACATAACAAAGGGTGCGACTGTATAAGAGACAGCCAGCTGAGTGACAGCCCAGGTGGCCACATCGTAGGCAACTTTGACAGCTTTTGAGGAAAGGAAGTAATGCCTGTAGTTGTTTCTTACCTGCAAGCCCAGGAGGCAAAAGCGGGGAGGAAAGAGTGAGAAACAAAACAGCTTTTACTCCGTGCACACAGGTAGTGTAACACAGCAACACAGGCTACAGAAAACAACCAGCATCTGAGTTCTATTTTCAACTAAAAATACCATTATGGCTTTTCTTATTTAAAAAGAAAAAATTCATGTTCACTGTAGAAAAATGTTCAAACTAAGCCAAAAAAAAAAAAAGGCTTTTTTTTTTCTGTTTTTTAACATCTCCTAAAGTATCATTTAAAAACTTGGTACACAGCCTTCTAAGCCTTTTCTATTCATATGTATCCACATTTATATTCTTAATGGCACCAATGCATTTTCTAGCCTGTTTTTTCATTTAGTTATAGATCTATATGAACTTTTCTCCATGTCAGTAAATATTAATCTCCAATATAATTTTAAGTTAATTAGGTAAAAATGTTAGCTTGTTTTCCCACCCTCTGTTTTGCTATTAGAAACAATTCCATGATGTATACCCTTGTAAATAAATTTCTGTCCTGTTTCCTAGTTAATCTCCATTGGGTAATAATAATACAAATAACATTACTATTACTAATAACAAAAGCAGCTACCATTTACTGAGTGCTTACTGTGTCCCAAGCCTGTGTTAATGCTCGTCTCTGTTGATTTTCCCAACAAGTCTATTGTGTAAGCATCATTATTCCCATTTTACAGGTATGGAAACTGAGACTTAGCTAAAGAGACAATTCTTGGAAATGGGACATGCTGGGTCAAAGGTTACACTCATTTGTACATCTTTTGACACATGTGACCCGACTTGCCTGCAGAAAGACACCTAATTTCCAGGTGCAAGAATCAAAGGCAGAGCTAAAAACAATGGCTAGTTTATATAGGCAGGTCAGTCCCAAAGCAGGAAAGGCTTCAGTGGCCAAGGCTGTTTGGCAAGCTAAGGACCCTCTCCTGCACCCTGTGTTCCTCAGGATAGAGACCAGGGGTCTGTCCATGCAGCAATGTTGGACATCAGGTATAAAATATCTGGTAACTTCCAGGGGCCTTAGATGCTTTATGACTATTTATCTCTTTCTAGACAAAATGAAAACACTGTTCTATCAACCCTTTCTTTTCCATCCCCTACCTAACTTATTTGTGAAAAATGTTTCCAGGCCTTCCAAAAGAAAGGCTCTGCAGAAAGCAAAGCCTTTATGCCAGAACTAAAGACATTTTAAGGAATAATACTCTGGATATATTAACGAACAAAATTC
The DNA here is from genome assembly GCA_008750895.1 of Mirza zaza. NCBI lineage: Eukaryota > Metazoa > Chordata > Mammalia > Primates > Cheirogaleidae > Mirza > Mirza zaza. Next base: position 20,106 of record VSMD01021098.1, read on the forward strand.
TGACCTTTATTTCTCAGTTTGTCCTGGCCACCTATTCTTTAGTTCTCCTTTATAATCTGAGTAGGTATATGAATGGGAGAAAAGAAAATATCTACCCTGTGTTGTATGTATTAATACAATTATATTCAATATGAACTCAACTTTAGAAGTGTATTGATCAGTATGAATAGCAATAAATTATCTACCTTGTTCACATATATATTCTAACACACCTTCATCTAATTAAAACAGAAATTCCTCAGGGGAGGGACTCTTGTTTTGTTCACTGTGGTGACATAGCACCTAGAGCACTGACTGGTGCATAGTAGGGCTCCTGAAATATTCACAGAGTAAGTGAATTAAAGGATAAGTGACTTGCTAGGCTGGGGCTCCTGAATTCACATCCAAAAAGCAGTTCAACAAATATCATTAAAAGCTCTTCACGTCTGAAATGAGGAATCATTATCAAGGATTGGAATTAAATCAAATGCAAACCTCCTCTATTTGACAATGAAAGCATTTTGAATTGCAATTACATCTATACATGTTCACCTTCTTCTTTGAGGACAACCACATTTTTTATTCCTTTATTATCTTGTTCTACGACAAGCAAATAGCAGGAAAAATCTAGGACAAAGTAAAGGCTCCTCAAAAAACCTAGAGAACCAAAATTTATAAAATTCATGAAGAATTTTACACAAACTACAATAACTGGATCAGGCACAAGAACATAAGACGTTAGATCAATCTCTCACAGACACATTTCTTACAGTTGCTATGTCACTGACTGCTCAGAGACATTGTGAATTATTTCTAAGCTTAGGGCAAGGAAATGAGAAATTAAGTGGCACATAAGCAAGCTGAAGTCCTATGGAGCCTACATTAATTAATAATCATTGTCATCCGTAATTAGTAGATGGTGTATGTTCACAGCCTTTAATGATTAAAAATGTTTTCATCTCTTAAGATACTAATCATTGCCTCTAAAATTCCTTTTGTTTTACAAACACCCTCTGTAAATAATATGAAAATAAAATGTGTAACTATCTTTGTAATCACCACGAGTCCCTCTATATGGAAGTGCTTCTCTAATACTTCTGTATGCTGTTTGATTTTTCAAAATATCGCTCCCACATTCCACCCCCACCAACCCCAACTCCTGCTAGGACCCAAAAGATGACAAACATACAAGCATCGGATGCCTAAGGCAAAGACTCCCTACATCCAAGGAGGCTTACCGCTCTAGCTGCTAAGGTGACAAGGGTTCCAGTTAAGAAGGTAAAATAGTATCCAGGGTAGACACCATGCCACAAAGCAGACAGGATAAAGGTTAGCACCGTGGGGTACCAGGGAACCCGTTCGTAGCACACGCTGTGAAGAGAGGAAAGAACAAGAAGCCACAGGTAAAACACACCAGAAACTTCTAGCTACAGATGCTTATTTTGGGACCAGACCACATAGAAATCATCTGATCCATTACTGGTGGCATGCTGCCCGACCTCCTTCAGGGATCTGCAAGCAACCCACGCAGTCTGAGCTGCTCTGGTTTCCATGAGCACTACCAGATGGGCAGTTCATGGCTCCTTTTGAGGAGATGTTATATACTTTTAACCTCCATAGACTAAATGATCTGGACTTCACCATATTATAGCTACTAGAGGTCTGAGTGATCGCTTTCCACCCAGCAAGAGTTCCTGCTATATATAAGATTATTCCACCAATAGCCTAATCTTATAAGTGCCATTGGCCTTCGAAATATTGGAATCAGGATCAGAGTCTTTAGAAATGAACATCCACATTTAGTCAAAATTAGTTTACCTTTCCCACCAAGCCCCTATGCCATCTAACTAATCAATGATACAATCCTTTTCATCTTTCTTGGCAATGACTCCAACACATAATCAATGTGCCATTATACGACCTCTGCAGGTCTCACAGTGTCCATCAGACCTAATTCACGAATTTGCCTTAAAGGGTGATATTGTAAGACTCTAGAAAATGTCAGCAAATGCCCTGGAGATCTTTGGCACTGTTTATTAAAACAAAATGATAGGGGAGTTCCCCCCAACTCAGCCTATGAATTGCCAATGATAATCTAAGGAAGCCACATCTGGTTTACTAAATGAGAGGACCCCAATAAAAACATAAAAAATAAAATGGAAATTCACACAGTTAACACCAATACAGCAAAAGTGTGAGTTGTTCAAAAGTAACTGATGTAAACTGAAACTAAGGATTATAGCTCCTTTTTCAGAGGAAGAAAGAGAATGCATTTGGGGAGACAGACATGGACTGAGACTCCTTTTTGAAATGAGGAGCAAGGACATGAGTATTTGTTTCTTACTCTTTGTATCTTTTTGTGTGACTGAAATATTTCATTTTTCTAAAAACTGTTTTTTTATTTTTATTTTTTTATGTACACACGTATGTTCAAGTCATTTTAGAATACAAACTCCTAATGGAAACTATATGGCTTTTAGCGCAGTTGGATTACTCAATATACAGAAATAAAGGTGTATGTTACAATTATTTGTAAAATCAATTAACAGCAATAATTTTAAGGTCAACATTTCAAAAACTGGATGTATGAGTCAATTTTCAGAAAATACTGCAATGATCTTACTTTGGAGAAATTGCTACATATTCTGTTTCTTCTTTTATCCCAGTATTTTAACAGATGCTACTTATGAAAAACAGTGTAACCTGTCTTTTTTTTTTTTTTTTTTTTTTTGAGACAGTCTTACTCTGTCGCCCTTGGTAGAGTGCAGCGATGTCAACATAGCTCACTGCAACCTCACGCTCCCTCAGCCTCCCTCCTGCCTCAACCTCCCTCAGCCTCCCAAGTAGCTGGAACTACAGGTGTATGCCATGACTCCTGGCTAATTCTTCTATTTTTTGGTAGAGACGGGGTCTCACCCTCACTCAGGCTGGTCTTGAACTCCTGAGCGCAGGCAATCCTCCCACCTTGGCCTCCCAGAGTGCTAGGATTACAGGTGTGAGCCACCACACCTAGCCTGGAATCTGTCTTAAAGCTTAATACTTTTATACTCTCCCTGCACTCATTATGATAGGCATAATCACTAGGTAGAATTTGCTGCTTTAAGGATAGCATATTACTAGTTCCATAATAAGAAATGTTTCTAATTCTGGAACATGTGGGAAACAAAAAGACAGAGAAATATCAATAAAAATATAAATTTTAAAAGCATAAACATCTGGAGTACCATAAACCTGTTAATGCTAGGGATGAGTATCAACCCTCTTTGGTGTCCGAGCAATAGACTCCCCTCTAGGTAAGAAGCAGCACAGCACAGAGGTCAAGAGTCTAGTTCTGGCACTCATTAGCTGTGTGACTTTGGGCAAGGTACATAACCTCTCTGTGTCTCACTTTCCCCATCTGTAAAACGGGGAAAACTACCACCAACATCTCATGAGACTGATGGAGGATTAAATGAGTAACTGGAACACAGTAACGGTACCATTAAGCGATAAAATAAATGTGCTACCTTATGACCTCCTCGTATCACTATATTTCTACTTTCATCTACAGGACACAGATACTAATACAAAACAAGAGTGTCAGATGACACTACCACTGGTCATCTTCTGACTCCCCTCTAAATACAGTCCAGGGCCGTGAGTAATGAGGTCGTTTTTGGTTTTCTTACCACTTTAGCCAAGTAGCTGTCTGAATATTCCAGTTTGCTAAGTACATTTTGAAACTTGTAGCAGTCTAGAAAGAAGAAAACAACACCTATCATTAGCTTTAAAAATAATCTAAGAATGGAACGTCCTCCCCAGAATTTCCCTGGTAGCAGATTAGAGGTGGTGTTTCAGCAGTGACTACTTACAGCTGAGGATAAACCAGCTATTCCATTACACACAGTAAAATTTTCTGATGTTTGTAAGATTTACTTTGCAACTAAAGCTCGCCTTGCAAAGTCTCAATTTTTCTCAAAATTTATTTTCAAATTATAGGAAAAACTGAAGGAACATCTTGTGGGTTTCTCTTCCACTCTGGTTAAAAATTTAAGTCATCTGAATTTAAAACTAAACACTCTAAAAGAGGATTAACCACAGGAAAAATATAGTCATGTGAATTTAGTGCCTTTATGGGGGCAGCTTAAATTTAATTGTCATCTTCTCACTATGTGGCCATCTACAAACTAGGTCAGTCTTGTGCAGTTAACTCTATAAATAGCCACCCAGGTTCAAATGCTTCCAATTGTGTCTGGAATAGTAAGAGATTTTATGCATGAAGGGATCATAATACAGAAAAGAAAACAAAGAAATATCAACCAACTGGCAATGAGGCCAGTGGTAAATCAATTAGTGGTAAATCAACCACTGAGGAAGACACATTTCAAAATCAACTGGGTTTAAAAAAAAAAAAAAAAAGAGGTCTTATCAAAAGCTGGTGGGAAAAAGCATGAAACAAGCATACAAGGACCAGAATTCTTAAAGAAGGTAGAAAGTCTAAGTGCCACCTTTTCTCTGTTGAAGTTTCTTCAAACATAAGAAAATATTATATAGTCCATACCTTGCCCTAATGTCACATGCTTGCAAGGGGGAGGGAAGACAGATGACAGACAGATGATCAACCGATTTCTTTATTGTGAGTTTTTATTTCAAAATCCTAAGGGGTCCTATTCATCCATTTCTTCTATAGCTAATAAAATGCTATAAGCCGAGCCTCAAGGTACCTTAACTAAACTGCACTTCCTTCTTTTTCATTAGTTTCTTGCTGTACATCAAAATCCAATGAAAACACAAACTTTCTCCTTCTGGCTTTCTTTTATTATTATTAATAACTGAGTCCTTTCCCCTGAACACTTGCCCACAACGAAAGGAGTCTGTTTTTTGGTGCATAGCAAAGGTAGACAGCCAAGGTCAAGAGGACCCACCCTAAGGACGTTCACCCACAGCACTCCACGGCAGCCAGCAGTGGCCCACAAGTTTGGAGGGAGAAAAGAATTTTAGTGAAAAAAGGGAGGAAAGTCGTAACATACTCCAACTCTGACATCATCTATATAGAAAAGAAAAGTTTGCAGATTATTTATCTTGCTTTTCCAAAAGTAAGAAAGGTCATTCTGAAAGCTGGAACTTGTTCATTTAAAATGTGGTTCATCATGAGCAGGGACTGCTTCTCGCATCACATGAGGTGACCAACAGGAAAAGCATTATTTGTTCACTCAGAACCTATGCTGGACCTTGGCCATGTCCTAACCACACCTGCCAAGGCTTTCCATCCACAGGAGCGCCCAGATCCTCTAGAACTGTACAAAAATGGGTGCTTTGCCCATTGTGGGCCCTCAGTTAACATTTGTTGAATCTGACTGAGCTGAGTAACTAAATGACATGACAAGTTTAAGTTGAAGATATGATACGATTTACTTAGATAACCAGTCTAAGTGCTTCTACTTCTTTCTGCTTATTTGTATTTGAAGTGGCAATGCCCCGAGGCTAAAAAGGGAAGTGAAAGATAATCCTCCTTATAAATTCCACCATATTCTGTTTGATGAAATGCCCATCAGTTTCCCTCTGGAGGCCACCCAAATGCAAATCGCCTCAGGCGAAAGAGGGGGAGGTTTTCCCCGTGTCTCCTTCTGGTCTAGCTCCCACCAAACGTGGGTGGCAGGTAGTCATTCCCTGCACAGCCCTGGCTTCTTGCTCCACAAGCACAACCCCCTCTGCCCAAACTCCCCAGTGGCGCTTTGCCCTGTGGTGGGTGGAAAACCAAAACCAACAGCAAACATGAGTCACCTGGCTAGAGAATGAACATTTTTCTTTTCTTTCTTTTTTCTTTCTTTCTTTTTTTTTTTTTTTCCAAGACAGGGTCTTCCTCTGTTGCCCAGGCTGGAGTGCATCTTCACAGCTCACTGCAACCTCCAACTCCTGGGCTCAAGCAATTCTCCTGCTTCGGCCTCACAAGTAGCCACCATGCCCAGCCAATTTTTTCTATTTTGGGTAGAGACGGGGTCTCACTCTTGCTCAGGCTGGTCTTGAACTCCTAAGCTCAAGAGATCCTCCCGCCCCGGCCTCCCAAAGTGCTAGGATTACAGGCATGAGCCACTGCACCCAGCCAAGAACCAATGTTTCTATATGTTGAGAATAATATCCTTGTTCCCATTCAGCTCCAAGGAGGAAAGGGTCTAAGACTTGGCATTCCTGTCCACTGTGAGAGCTAACAAAACAAAGGAAACCAGGAAGAATGTGTCTGCGAAGAGACCTCCTATGATAATGAAGACATCAAGAATTGTGGTCCAGGCCGGGCACTGTGGCTCTCGCCTGTAATCCTAGCACTCTAGGAGGCCAAGGTGGGAGGATCACTCAAGGTCAGGAGTTCGAAACGAGCCTAAGCAAGAGCAAGACCCCATCTCTACTAAAAATAGAAAGAAATTAATTGGCCGGCCGGGCGCGGTGGCTCACGCCTGTAATCCTAGCTCTCTGGGAGGCCGAGGTGGGTGGATCATTTGAGCTCAGGAGTTCGAGACCAGCCTGAGCAAGAGTGAGACCCCCATCTCTACTATAAATAGAAAGAAATTAATTGGCCAACTAATATATACAGAAAAAATTAGCTGGGCATAGTGGCACATGCCTGTAGTCCCAGCTACTTGGGAGGCTGAGGCAGCAGGATTGCTTGAGCCCAGGAGTTTGAGGTTGCTGTGAGCTAGGCTGATGCCACCGCACTCACTCTAGCCTGGGCAACAAAGTGAGACTCTGTCTCAAAAAAAAAAAAAAAAAGAAATTAATTGGCCAACTAAAAATATATAGAAAAAATTTGCCAGGCATGGTGGCACATGCCTGTAGTCCCAAGTACTAGAGAGGCTGAGGCAAGAAGATCGCTTGAGCCCAAGAGTTTGAGGTTGCTGGGAGCTAGGTTGATGCCACAGCACTCTAGCCTGGGCAACAGAGTGAGACTCTGTCTCAAAAAAAAACAAAAAAACAAAAACAGAATTGTGGTCCAAGAACGAAGACAAGGAAAGAGAAAAACCACACCATTCTAGTGGCTTAAATGTGGTGCACTATGACAATTCTTCTTAAAAGTGAACAGACTAAAAAAATCTCCCAAGGAACCACAGAAGATAATTGCAATATTGAAATCTAAATATAGGAGCTTCCCACTAGCATTCTTGACTGAAATAGGTAGAACGTGAGAACAAGAGAAAATGGTATTTGGGCTTTCTAGTCGAAAGAATAGGAATATACACAAAAAGATTTTCCTGGCTCTTTTTCAGATTTTGTGTGTGTGTGTGTGCACGTGCGTATGTATGTATATCACTCTTCCTTGAACCATTAAAATTATCATCAGATAAGCATCTTTAAAAAAAAACAAGAAGGAAAAAAATTTCTGAGACACAAAATGTCCAAGAAGCTGCTGGACCTGGCATTCCCCTAAAAGCTGCTTTCCCCCAGATACTCTGATGAAGAATTCTGGGGCTAAAACACTCAATACAAACCACTTGCTTTATTCACTGTGGAAGTCTGAGTCAAAGGCATAATACACTCACCTCGATTTTCCAGATGTTTAGGTTAGAAAGCAGATCCCAACAGAAATTTCCATTCTCATCCACTCCGCTGAATCCAAAACCAGCTGCGTTATTCACTGCATCAGCTGCGGTTTTTAAAAACAACACATTAGGATATAGAACAAAAGTCACATGGCTGCTTTAAAAGGCACTAAATATCTGTCTCACTTCAAGATGGAGAGGTATATGCAGTAGTTTCCTTCAAAAAGGAGCCAAAAAAATTTAAAGGACCAGGCACCATTATGAATCAGAAAAATGTACTTGGCTCTTTGGTGACCTTGATTTTTTTTACCCATTCATTCCCTAGCTCTTCGTGAGCACCTGCTAGTAAGAGTAAAAGTGCTGGATGCTCATAGAATGCAAAAAAAAAAAAAAAAAAGAGAGAGAATAAAAGAGAAATGAAGACTCAAAATGAAGAAATAAATAGGACTTAGTGACGAACTTGATAAGAGGAGGAAAAGGAAAGCAAAAATAGATCTAAGCTCAGAAGCAAAGACCAGAAGAAACGGGGAACCCAATAGAGGCGCAAGAGCTGTCACTGAAGATGAGCAGGGCATCAGCTGAGAGGCAGGGCTGTGTCAGGAGGAGAACCAGCTCCGAAAGAGAACCGGAGCTCACTCTGGACATGTTAAACGTCACGTGCCAGTAGGCTATCAGATGGACCTGCCAGGATGCAGGTAGGAAGAGTTTAGGTCCCCAGACAAAGAACAGGGCTAGGACCTTCACCTTGGAGCCAGCTGCATGAAAGGCCACACGTGCACACCATTACCAAAGCCAGCCTACTCATGCAATCCATCTAAAAGCTCCTGTCCCCATCTTTATTTTACTCCACTGAGCTATAAGAAAACGTTCCCCTACAGTGACTATGTCATCTCTACTCAGTTCCTGAATGAAGTGTTTCTGTAACCAAACGTAGACCTGATGGACTCAATACACTCTGATTACGATGACCGAGAAGCTGATTTTCTCTTTCCATTTATCTTATTTCAAGTTCTGTTAGAATATCTTCTTTAAAAAAAAAAAAAAAACTCAACTAATCAAACTAATTAAATCATAGCACTGTAAAGTCTTAGATCTGGAGATCTTAAAGATCTCTCCTTTTCTATATGAGTTCAAGTCCAACTCAAGACAGCCTTCTGGAGAGCTACTCTACTGGAGAACAACCTGTCCTATGTCTATCTTCTTTATTTTTGGCATAATTGGTGTCTTAGTGTTGCTTATCTCATGCTTGACTTCATCATCAAGTCATCTGGTTTCTCTTAGAAGAAAGGATAAAAAGGACTGAGTCCTCCTATGTCATTGTGCCCAGCCGACTGGACGGGAAGTCAGCAAAGAAGAAAAAGAAAAACAAAGCCAGGGTGTTCCCAAAAGAAACTAATGGTTTTGCCTGGGCGCGGTGGCTCACGCCTGTAATCCTAGCACTCTGGGAGGCCGAGGCGGCTGGACTGCTCGAGGTCAGGAGTTCGAAACCAACCTGAGCAAGAGTGAGACCCCATCTCTACTATAAATAGAAAGAAATTAATTGGCCAACTAATATATATAGAAAAAATTGGCCGGGCATGGTGACGCATGCCTGTAGTCCCAGCTACTCGGGAGGCTGAGGCAGAAGGATCGCTTGAGCCCAGGAGTTTGAGGTTGCTGTGAGCTAGGCTGACGCCATGGCACTCACTCTAGCCTGGGCAACAAAGCCAGACTCTGTCTCAAAAAATAAAAAGAAACTAATGGTTTGAAATGTGTGGGGAAAAATTTGTGAATGACAGAGATCCACTAAACTGGGAGAAGAAGGGTCCTTGAGGTCTGTGTCGACAACCAAAACCAGAGACGGAATGACCTCGGCTGGGACTGGCATAGTAGTTTCTAAATTCCTTCTCCCATCTCCAGCCTCATATCTGCTACACCTTGTCAGATAGAAAGGAACGGAATAATGATAACTACCTTTTTTGTGTGTGTTTTTGGTGCTTACTCTCTTTCCAGGACTCTATGAAACACTTCACAGGCATTTCTCATTTAATCCTCACAACAGGGTTAAGATGGCGGCTGAGGGTGCTCTCCAGAGCCAGATCAGCGGGTTCCTGCCTCCACTCCGTAGCACACTACATGCACGGCCTGGGGAGAGTTATATAATTTCTAGAAACCTATGCCTCTCGAGTACAGAATCGATATAATAATGGCGCACATCTTTAAAGGGTTGTTGAAAGGATTAAATGAAATTAAATACGTGTAGAGTGCATAGCTCAGTGCCTGGCCTAAATCAGCACTCAAGAAACATTAGCTGCTATTATTACTATTAGGCTATTAAGGAGACTGAGGCTAGAGATGTTAGGGAAACATTAATATCACACAGGTTGTAAACAATGCGCCAGACTCTGAAGACAAGAATTTGGATTCTACAGTGTGAAGGACACATTATGAAGGGCCCAAGTACTGGTTCTCAGAACGGCAGCATGGAGATGAAGCTGGAATCCCCACTCTTCTTGGTGATCTCACGGTTGTTTATTCAAGCCTTGTTTTAGTCCCAGAGCAGTTAAGAGGGTCTAAGTTCACCTGTCCAAGACTGGCTTTACTGGCACTGTGCATGGCTCCATGCTATTGTGACTGATAAATTAATTTGGACACACATATGTTGGAGTTTGTGGTCCTCAGAACACGGCCTGGGCTAAAGTTGAGCCTTGCTAATTAGTACTATTTAGCAGGAGGGGAAAACAATCAGCATTGTATGGTAAGTCCAAAAGAAATAGTTTTATTATTTCAATGTAAACAGTAACTAGAGCTAGGCTGACACAGTGCAGCTCAGCTGAGATTCATCAAGAGGCCAGCTTTAAGGATTAAATTTATAATCATGTATAATTAGTACATCAATTATATGTAAATGGCATTTTAAAGAGCTGGAGAAAACAATTATTCCATTAAGCAGTTTAACTAGTCCCTGATATACTATTCATTGCTTCTTTATTCATAAATATGACAAAGGTTAATTTCAGACCAGCCCATGGAATCTAAACTGTAACAAATTTCAAATTGAGGCCATCCAAATTAATGAAGTATTTCTACTATGGAAAAAGATAAAGAAAAGGAGGGTGAGGGAAGCAAGTAAGAAAAAGAAAAGCAGAGTGTGCAGAGAAAGCTCTGCACAGAAAGGGTTACTTCTACGCCATGGTCTACATGTCTGGGGTGCTCCCAAAGGGACAGAATGACACGGGTGGCCCTGCTCCCTGGAACCCCTGCCCGCCCAAGTCCCCACCAGCATGCCCATCTCGCCTCAGACGCCCCCCTACGAGGCCGTGGGATGACCTTCTCTCCCCCTGAACAGCCGGAGCTGACTGAGTCCAGAAGCTGGCCCTTAAGCCCTGGGACACAGAAAATGGGAGTGGGAGGAGAGGCAAATTTTATATATTTTTTACCACAATAAAAAATAAAGTAATTTGATACCTGCAAATGTGAATTTGGAGCTTAAAACATGAGGCACGAACTGAGAGAAGAACTCATTCAATTAAGTGCTATTCCCTCATTCGTGGCATATGGACTAAACACCAGGAACCAAGTTTATTTACTTTTTTTTATTTCAATAGATTTAAGGGATAAGAGTGTTTTTGTTACATGGATGAATTGTGTAATGCTGAAGTTGGGGCTTTCGGTGTGTCCATCACCACGATAGTGTGCACTGTACCCGATAGGTAGATTTGTATCCCTCACCCCTTCCTGCCCTCCCCTCATCTTCGTTTTCAAGTCAGAGCTCCCTGACATCAAGGACTAGGTCACTTGCAGCTACGATGTTAAACTCCCATTCCTGAAAGGGTTCCAGGTGTGGAACAGATGTGGCTGTCATGCCTTAACAAAACCCTCTACCAATCGTGTAAAGGGCACACAGGGGTTTATTGCTCACTGTAGCAAAGCTTTAAACAACGCCAGTCTAAAACTGTTTGAAAGGAAAGAGATAAAAGCTTAATACTGACCAAGTTACCCCAGAGAAAGAAAATATTTGTTATATAAAACCAAATGAAGTCGAACTTTCTACCTCAAAAATAGAAAATCACTTGAAGTCAGCTTCTTTCTAAGACATAAAGCTTAACCAACAGTTTCTTAGAGAAGTGTAACCTAAATGAGTATGTCTGCTAATAAAATTAATTCAGGATGCATCTTGTATTATAAACAACCCAGAAAAATTACAAGAAAGCCAGATCACTCTGGAATTTTTCCCTAACTTTCCACTGCACTAAATGGCCAAGTTTGATTGGTAAAAGCAGAAGCTTCCAATTTTTGACATCTGTTAATAACATCGAGCTTAAACAACAGCCAGGATGCTTTTCCCTCTCATCGTGGCTAATCGCACTTACGGAGGGCGGAAGAGAAGAGGGCTATGTTGGAAACTAAAAAATGACACTGACTACACAACCTCCCGTTAACATAGTGGACTTTTCTTGATTAGGTAGGTGATCCAAAAAGTTGTTATGGCGAAACCATCCAAAGATCATGAATTTTTCCTCATTCATTTAGGGCCACTCCATCAAACTTACCTAATGTCCATGCAAAGTAATACTTGGGTTTTGAGGCTTGCATGACAACATATAAGTAGCAGAGTCGCGTCAGAAAGTTTGCTTTATAGACAAACCAGTCACTAAGAAGACAGGTGACAGGGAAGGCCTTGGTGAGCGTCAAAAACAAAAGGAGAGACACCAAGGTGATGCATAACTTCTGTATCACAGCTCCCTGAAAATGGGAGGGGAAAATCAGTGTAATCATTCAGAAGACTCAGGTATGAGAAAAACAATTTTGGCAAAGGCACGTTAAGAACAACATTGCTCCAGTGGCTGCTTCAGCATTACTCTCTCAAAGGAGTAGCAAGAGGCATTCCTCCTCGTGACGCAAATCTGACAAGGGAGATTAAGTGCTATATTTAGGTACAGGATATACCTTTAACACTTGAGGGGTGAATGTACTGAGAATGGAAGACAACTTCTATCACCATATTCTACCAACAAAAGGTAGGTGGTTTTATTATCCAAAACAGAAAAGAAATGGGTAACATCATAGGGTGATGATTTTCCATAAGAAAGAAATAATCATTTACCTTCCACTTCTGGAGCCAGCAGAGCCCAGGAAATGGGCTTGAGTCACCAGCAAGGAAGACAGAGGCTCAGGTAGGAAGGATTTTGAGCCAGGACATGGGCAGGTAAGAGGGCATTTCAGAAACCTCCCAGGATGGTTTAGATGTAGTCTGCTCCAGGGTGGAGATATGCTCACTTTTTAACAGTGATTTTGCCCAGTTTCCCTGACATTCCAGAGAATGTCCTTCAACATTCAATAGAATTGTAGTTTCCAGCTTCATAAAAACAGACCTTTATTGGTAATATGGGTACAGTAATAGCACCTCCCTCAGAGGGTGGCTCGTGGCTTAAGTGAATGAATATTTACAAGGTACTGTGAACCCTGCCTGGCTCCCAGGTAAGTGCTCACCATGCTTAGCCACAGTTATGACTACACCACTGAGAGGTGCCAGCCCCTCCCAGAGCATGTCTTTAACCAAAATGCAACCTCATCCCTTCACTTTCTCTGTGCACAAAAACACAAAAGTCACCTTGGAGAGTGATGGTTAAGACTCTGATAAAATTACTTTCTGAATAAAAGCACATGAAACATGAAAGCACCAAGGTGACAGATACTGCGTAGAAACACCTGGTTACTCTGATGTCTCAAAGGCATGGTGACTTCATTCTTAGATTGCTCAACAGAACAGAAGAAATTGAGATACCTGACCAACCATAAAGCACATAAATTTATTATTTAAGCATAAATTCATGCTTAATTAATAATCACTTAAATTTCCAAATACTTAGCTCATAGTTTTGCCTAGACTTTCATTAGCACTTATGAAATATTGAACTCAATTTATCCTCATTTCTTCCTTTTTCCAATTTTCACCATTCCTTCAATTAATTTCAATTCCCCTTCAATATAGGATATTTGATCTGAATAAATGTAGCATATTCGTAAAGTTCAATAAGTTATCCTAATATTGACTAATTTGAGATTGATAAAATTCAGGTTAAAAATTAAGGCCAGGCGTGGTGGCTCATGCCTGTAATCCTAGCACTTTGGGAGGCCGAGGCGGGAGGATCACTCAAGGTCAGGAGTTCGAGACCAGCCTGAGCAAGAGCGAGACCCCATCTCTACTAAAAATAGAAAGAAATTGATTGGCCAATTAAAAATATACAGAAAAAATTAGCCAGGCATGGTGGTGCATGCCTGTAGTCCCAGCTACTTTGGAGGCTGAGGCAGAAGGGTTGCTTGAGCCTAGGAGTTTGAGGTTTCTGTGAGCTAGGCTGATGTCACAGCACTCTAGCCTGGGCAACAGAGCCAGACTCTGTCTCAAAACAAAAAACACTTAAAATATTATTTTAAAAAGCCATCATAAACTCTCTCGAGATCAATAAAAACCAAGCTTCAGGCATGCCAATGTAAAATTGGTTTCCCTTGCATTAAGTGAGATCTACCAAAACACACACACAAACAATACATTAATTCTGATTCCTACCCACTGCTCCTGCCACCTTTTATGACATACTATCTTTTGGCCATATTTGAATTTCAATTCATAAATGCAAAACCCCATAGTATTCAAACATGTTAACGCGCACAGCCTGGGCACACTATGTGCCCTAAATGATGGCTGGCTGGCTAACAAAGGTATTGCTTTAATGCTCCAGCCAGTGAGCTCCTCTGTAAAACAAACACCCATTGCTCCAATGCAGAGAACAGCTGCAAATAAATACGAATACTGGTATTTTAAACAAATGAGAAAAAAAGTTACTGACCAAGATTTCTGATAAACTGTTTGCTTTTTAAGTATAACCATTATTACTGAGAATTAGGCCTGGCAACAAAACTCTATTTTCTCTGTACCTCTGGGTAAACATAGGGCACAAAACACTTACAGTGGGAGAAGGTTCTGGGAAGCTGTGGAAACCTTTTTGTTTCCAGTTCACTTCTAGCAACTTCATGTGTATATGTCTCCCCTCGATGAAGGCTACGTAGTCCTTGAAATTGTTGCAAGGGCCAGCTATGACACTCATGAAATTGAGAAGGTAGCTTAAATATTCCAAAAAAGAGGGTTTCACTCTGTGAAAATAAAGTAAAAAAAGTTGAAAAGTCTTCAGTCTTTGCTTTTTCTTCAAGATTTGCAAATAAGCAAATCATAAACACACATTATCTCTATAGATTACTATGTGGGACATGACCCTTCCTTGTTTTGTTTCTATTAATATAAAATCCACCTACGAGAAATCCTGTAGAAAGGAAATATTAATATTAAGGCGGTTGGCCAGGGCTCCATGGCGCCCTCTGCTGGCTTATAAGCACTCAGGGCGGGGTCTAGGAAGGCAAAAGCAACTCTGAGGTTGGGAAAGACTCTTTTCTCGTCACCTTTATCTGTCTACAGGACAAAATGAAGGTAATAAACAAAAGGCAGGCTGGGAACCTGACCTAATGTTAGCTGACCGAGATGCTTTTCAATGGCAAAATTCCCTCCCAACTGCCAAAATTAATACAAAACAAATGATGGGTGGAACAAGTTTCCACTTAAAAGAGGCCACACAGAACTATCCCTATAAACAGCCTCTTGCCTGCTTTGGCATCCAGGCCTGGGGTCCTGAACCACACACCAGGGTAGTGGCAGGGGGGAAAAAAAATGTGCAGAGAACAGTTCCAAGTAATGATTTAATGCAATGGCATTTCGGGAGGCCTATTCTTCCAGCAGGATGGAATGGTGGAGAAAGCCTTCGCAAAGCACCATTGCTAACCAGTCACTGGAATTATGCCCTATAGCATTTTACACCTCCATAATGCTTAAGAAAGAACTGATTGGAATCTTCCAATGGTGCTCCATTGCTTCCAAATCCCAATTCCTTAATAAGGGAATGAAGAACTCAATCTCCTCTACCACCTGGGACCCTCCTCACTCATCCCAGTCGTCCCCTGATGCAATCCAGCAGGAACTCGGCATGGCTGCTACCCCACACGCTGTTTTCGATCCCAGATCAATGTGGTCTCCTCCTACTGTAGACACCCCCTCCTCTCTGCCACCCCTTCTTACTGCACATCAACACAGGCAAAGCCCAACTGCAGCCTTCCGCCTACATTTATCTCAGCCCACACCCACCTCTCTGACCCTACTTCCTATCTTTTCCCAGGCTGGCATTTAATCACACTGATATGCATTGGTAATTAACTGTCTGGGGAACACCAGACACATGCCCGATAAAAATAATTCCAGAGTAGATATAACAACCCCAGTGTTGGAGTGAAGGAGAATCTTGCAGAATCAACAAAATTACAGATCCATTTGCACTTTGACCTAGTGATCTCACTTCTGGGAATCTATCCTAAAGCTGGACCCAAACCCATTTTAAAATGACCAAATACTATAATAGGTTATTCATCACTTACCATTTTTAAAAGCCAAAGACTGGTAAAGAATGCACGTGTCCATCAACTGCAGATTCATTAAATGAGTATTATTATTATATCCACAATGGAATCAATATGCAGATACTAAAAAATGAGAAAAAATCTCTAGATACTGATATGCAAAGGGCTTGAGATTATATTGTTCAACTTAACTTACTTTATAGCAAGTCGATGTTGCTCAGTAGAGAGGTCTTCAGCTCTTCGACCTAATCCTATGAAAAAGAAAAAATTCAGAAATAAGATGAACTGAAGTAAATAATTCTAAAAGAGTCTTACCAAAGTCAACTGAAAAAGGTAATTTATTTTTGCTTCATGGGCTGAGCGTGGTGGCTCACACCTGTAATCCTAACACTCTGTTGGGAGGATCGCTCAAGGTCAGGAGTTCAAAACCAGCCTGAGCAAGAGCGAGACCCCATCTCTCTACTATAAATAGAAATTAATTGGCCAACTAAAAATACATTAAAAAAATTAGCCGGGCACGGTGGCGCATGCCTGTAGTCCCAGCTACTCGGGAGGCTGAGGCAGGAGGATGGCTTGAGCCCAGGACTTTGAGGTTGCTGTGAGCTAGGCTGACACCATGGCACACTAGTGAGACTCTGTCTCAAAAAAAAAAAAAAAAAAAAAAAAAACAAACAAAAAAAAACAATCAATCAAAAATAAATAAATAAAGATTTTTGCTTCATAAATCATAAAGAGCCCCCCTTTTCCATTTTTTAAAAATGCCCTGGATCAAAGAGCTACCCATAAGTACCTATGTGTGAAGGAACATCTCTACAGGTTCATATGGAGAAGGGAGAATTAGGATCACTCCTATTAAATTCATGTAGCATGACACGGACCTCAGAGAACCCTCCCTGTCCTATGGTGGTTCCTCACCCATCTGTATGTGTTTTCATTGCTACATCAGAGAAATAAGCCTGCCTTTCACAGGCTGCCCCAGTTTAAATACTCCCTGATTATGCTGGGTACAGACACCTGGTACAAGCTGAGCTGATGGGTATGGGATGTAATGGGGAAAGGAATAGGGGACTTTCCTCTTCTTAGAAACAAAGGAAATGTAACCCTGGAGTGCAGGGAAAACATTAAGGAATTATCAGATTTTTCTTCTTTTTCAAAACTCATCCATCCCAGAAAAAACTCCCAACCAAATCACGTTTGTGCTTCCTATGAAATTTACATGTTAACTAGAGTCAAAGAAACTGAAGTGTTATCTTAGAAGCAGTAAGTCAACTCTAAAACTGTATATTCAGCTAAGGCTGATTATGGTCACCAACCATGAAGGCAATGCAAAAACATGCCTAAGAGAAGGCAGAGTATTTCTGGAATTTACTCGTTCCTCCCACACACAAGAAAAAAGGAAAAAGGCAAATAAACATTTTTCTGCATGTAAGGGATGTTCCAGAAAATATGGTAAACTGAGAATACTTCTAAAAGTAAATTTAGGCAAAAAGTCTGTTTGAAAAAAAAAAAAGTGTTAAAAAAAATCTCAGTCATTTTTTCCCTAAGATCTCAGCAAACAGCACATCTCTGGTAATCCCAGAAATTAAACTGATTTTAGCCATTGGTTTATGTTGCTTATGTTTGACTGTAACCACTGAAATGGAATTTCAGTTACAAGTAGGGTGACCAACTCACCCTCATCTGCTCAGGACTCCCTGACTCTGGCACTGAAAGCCACATCCTGTGAAACTTCTCAGTACTGGGCACACTGGGATGTTTGGTTACCTAGGAAAGATTTCATCCGTGGCATAAAATTACCCAGTTCTCTACAGAATGACTAAATCACCCAGTATGACCTAGGAACACACTGGAGCAAATGAAATTAAATCAGTTCCCAAGCTTAAGGAAAAAAAAAAAAAGAAAGCTAGCTGTCAGAGATAAATCGTCTCAACCTGCCGACAGATAAAGAAATCTCAACAGTCAAAAAAGTGCTTGCCGGAGCAGTACAAATCCACAGAACAGACTTTTACTAATTGCACCTGGCATCTCTAAAGCCCATATTGAAATCTGCCGCCCAGCTGAAATAATCTTCTTCCCTTTCCTGGAACCCAGTTTGAACAGGGTAAATCATTACTTTCTGGCCATTTTTAGGAAGAATCTGAGTAAAGAAAATGTTCAGTTTTACATAAACAGAAGATTCTTCTTTCTCCCAGCTTTTTATAGGGTTAAGCTAATCTCATTAGATAATTTTCCAAGCCAAAAAAAAAAAGTATCATTAAAAAATGATTAACCAGCCAATGCTATTTAATCTTTTATGACCTCACGAGCTTCTCAGAGATTAAACCAAAGCAAAAAGGATGCCATTTCCTTTTAATAGATTTGGGGAAAAAAAGGGCAGAAGAGTGTCACAAATTAAATTTAAAACATCGTAAAGATAAACAGAAAACTCACTGTTCTCAGTGCAAATATTTCAGCAAATTCAGACTGCAGATTCAGCAGGGAAATGGTGATTAATAGCTGGGAAAGGCCTGGAAATTTTGAACAAAATAAAGCAAAACCTGCCAGCACTCATCTAAACTCTGGCCTGTGTGTACAGTATAAACAGAAGAACTCTGAATATCAGGCTCACACTGAGAGCCGAAAGGAGGGCAGTTTTTCTCACCATCATGAACTTGGAATGCCAAGGTTGTGATCTTCTGAGTGACAATCATCAGAGGCCTAGAAGGAAGAAAGAAAATAATCAAGACTGGCAAAAATGCCATGGGAAGAAACACTGATATTATATTTCTCTGGATGGTGGTTCTTCATCTTGAAGTTTATTAAATAAAGTACGAAAACACTAAATTCAAAAGAAACAATTTTTATTTCCCTTCCAAATCACTTCGTATAAGTAGATAGAACAACACTGAATAACAAGCTCACACTAGACAGTGTGTCTTGTCCTATCACTCAAAACATGGCCCCAGGACCACACCACCAATATCGCCAGGAGCTTGTTAGAAATGCAGCATCTCAAGCTCTACTCTAGACCTACAAAATGATAATCTGCATTTTATCAACATGGCAAGGGAATCTGAACATCCATGAAAGTGTGAGAAGCACTGGCTTGGGATATACTTAATCCAGTGCTCTGGTTTTTACTTGTATAAAAATATATATTAATATTAAAGGCAATTTTTCCAGGCACACAGAGTAAAAGATACATTTGTAAAATGCAGCTGCCTATAACTAAATCATTTATTGGCCAAAAATAACCCCAACCTTAATTTGGAAAAAGCCATTAAACAAAAACTTGCCTAAGAAGTGGTACCCATGTCAACAAGGGTGCCAAGGTAATTCAATGAGCAAGAAAAATCTTTTTAACAAATGGTAATGGAACAATGAGGTGTCTACATGAAAAGAGTACAAAAACCAACTACAAATGAACCAAAGACCTAAATGTAAAAGCTGAAACTATAAAACTCTTTGAAGAAAACATAGGTGCAAATCTTCATGACCTTAGATTAGGCACTGGTTTCTTAAATGCAACGCCAAAAGCACAAGCAACAAAAGAACAGGTTAAATGAATGTCATTAAAACTTAAACTTCTATGCTTCAAAGGATATAAACCACCAAGAAAGTGAAAAAATGTTTCACAGAATGCAAGAAAATATTTGCAAATCATATATCTGATAAGGGACTGGTATTAGAATATACAAAGAACTCCTACAACTCAATAATAGACAAATAACCCAAGTTAAAAATGGTCAAGGAATCTGAATGGATATTTCTCTCAAAAAGATAGGCAAAGTCAGGCATGGTGGCTCATGCCCGTAATCCCAGAACTTTGGGAGGCTGAAGCAGGAGGATTGCTTGAGCCCAGGAGTTCAAGACCAGTCTGGGGCAACATAGCAAAACCCCGTCTCTAAAAACAAACCAAAAAACAAACAATAAAAGATAGGCAAATGGCCCAAAAGTGCATGAAATGATGCATAATGGTAATTAGCTGTCAGAGAAAAGGAAATTAAAACCACAGTGAGACACCACTTCACAAGCACTAGGATGGCTGGAGTCAAAAAGACAGAAAATAACAAGTGCCAACCAAGAAGTGGAGAAACTGGAACCCTTGTACATTGTTGGCGGGAACAGTAAATGATACAGCTGCTTTAGAAACAGTCTGGCAGTTTCTCAAAAGGTTAAACATAGAGTTCTCTGAGGACTCCACAATTCCACAGCAAGGTGTACACCCATAAGAAATTAAAATACGTCTACACAAAACCATGTACATGCATGTTCCTAGCAACAGTATTGATAAGAGCCCCAAAGAAAGTAGTCCAAATGTCCATCAACTGATGAATGGATAAAAAAAATGTGGCATGTTCATAGAATAGAATATCATTCAGCAATAAAAATGGATGAAGTACTGACACATATACCACAACAAGGATGGACCTTGAAAACGTCATGCCAGGTGAAAGAAGCCAGACACAAAAGATCATGTACCATACAATTCCATTTATATGAAATGTCTGGAAGAGGCAAATCCATAGAAACAGAAAGTAGACTGCTGCTTGCCTAAGGCTGAGGGGAACTGGGAAGAAACGAGGGGTGATGGCTAATGCACCTGAGTTCCCTCTGGGGGTGAGGATGATGTAAAATTAATTGTGGTAATGCTAGCCTTTGTGAATTTACTCTGTGAATATGCTAAAAAAAAAAAAAAAAAAAAAAAAACATTGGACACTTCAAATGGGTGAATTGCAGGGTATGTGAATTCCATCGAAATAAAGCTATAATTTAAAAAGTGGCACCTATTTTGGCAATGGTCTACCCTTGTTGTTTAGTACCTTTTAGTAACTTTAGTAGCTCTATTCGTAAGTGTGTTCAGGCTGCTATACCAAAATACCAAAAACTGGGTGGCTTTTATACAATAGAAATTTGTTTCTCACGGTTCTAGAGGATGGGAAGTCCTAGATCCACGTGCCGGCAGATTCGGTGCCTGGTTGAGGGCCCACTTCCTAGACATACGTCTTTTTGTAACCTCATATGGTAGAAGACCAAAGGAACTCTCTGGGGCCTCTTTTATAAGGGCACTAGTCCCAAAGGCCCCACCTCCTAATACGATTCTCTTGGATGTTAGCTATCCAAGGATTGCAACATATGAATTTTGGAGGGACATAAACAATCAGGCCATAGCACTGCCCAATAAGACAAGATAAAATCCCACTGCACTGACTACCATACTTTCCTTCAAAATGTTTTTGTGGGGCTTGGCTTTCTGATCTCAATTCTTATGTCTTCTTGCCAAATTTGCTATCTCTGACGGATGATGGATGATTCAACTAGATAGACGGCTGAGCCTCTGGTCCGTGTCCTAGGACAGCACCCATGGGATCACCCTGGCATGCCACACACCCCTTATGCCCTGCGGGCCAGGCCCAGCTGGGTGGGAGGACAAACCAACTTTTGGCCAAGTCCGATGTGTGTCAACTATACTCATCCACTTCTCTGCGAGTCCACTTTCTTGTCTAATTTCCCTCATCCTAATTACCATTTTGCATCTCTTTAAAATTAAGCATGTATTAATAATATTTTAAACTATAAATATATGCTAATAAGATAAACCCTTTTAAAGAAAGTACCAACAATCTTGCCTCAGAATACATCTAATAAAAAAAAAAGTACTGGCCTGGTGTGGTGGCTCACGCCTATAATCCTAGCACTCTGGGAGGCTGAGGTGGGAGTATCGTTTGAGCTCAGGAGTTTGAGACCAGCCTGAGCAAGAGAGAGACCTCGTCTCTATTAAAAATAGAAAAAATTAGCCGGGCATGGTGGTGCATGCCTTTAGTCCTGGCTACTCAGGAGGCTGAGGCAGGAGAATTGCCTGAGCCCAGGAGTTTGAGGTTGCTGTGAGCTAGGCTGATGCCACGGCACTCACTCTAGCCTGGGCAACAGAGTGAGTCTCTGCCTCAAAAATAAAAACGTGCATACGTACCAACAAGTACCCTTTGAAATCTTATCACTGATGGCCAAATTTATGTTATTTGTAATATCTTTATATCTTAAAGCCCAATCGCCAGTGGTCATCGTCTGAAACAAGACTGCTAATGTTGGGCATACGGCTAAGAGAGGGGCACAGCCTGGCTGTGGAGGAGGGGCAGGAAGGGTGTCCGTGCCCACCACAACCAGTGAGGTAAGTGTGGCAGACACGGAGGCCATCAAGTCAGTCACTGTACTGTGGCCAGACATGCTCACGGATGACACCTGTTTACACCTCGTTCTTTTATATTAAAAAAAAAAACTGCTCTTCCAGAATGCTGAGGTTTCCTAGCAATAAGGGCTACATTACAGTTACAGCTTTGTATAAGGCCAATCTGGTGTTACAGACCAATACAACTTTGTAGATCACTCTCTTGTCAACAAGACTTCTGACTCAGAATACGTAACAGATACTTAGAGTAATTTTTCTCTAAAGGGACTCTAAGTATCACATTCAAATAGTTTCCAAATACAGCCTTCAAAGCACAATAGTTTTCTTTCCAAAGACTTTTTGTTTTCTTTGCCTTTTTCTGGAGGACTGAAAACCCTAGAAACCAGTCTTCCTTATATAAAGCCCAGCACCGCAGTTTTCAAAATTTAAAGCACACTCCTCTGGTGACTGTGCTATTTGCAAACCAGGCAAGTTCCTACATTTAAAGTATTACTTCACATTAGGGCCTAAAAATAGATACATCAATAAAAAGATAAAATGTATCATGGAATTACCCTAACTTTCTGTCCCTATAGAAGCAGAGTATTTGTTTTCCTCTATCTGGAGTCAGATTTAATGTACCCATGATTAGGCAGCATGTTCAGCAAAATGTTTAGTAAGTCTAATATTCACATATGCAGTAGCCATGAGGTGCTGTAGCCATGATGTGCCACCCTGACCTCCTGCTGGGAGTATAGTGGCCCAGCTACTGTTCTCTGATTCCACCCACCTTCAAGCTGAGGCCACGCCTCCCATAGGCTGTTCCCACCCAATGACTGAGTCCAGCAGGGATATTTACACAGGCCCCGCCCTACGAAATGTGGTTCTCTTCTGCCAGGGGAATTTTAGCTCCAGGATTCTCTGCTGAATTTGCCAAAACTTTCTTAGAATTGCACTGCAATCCACGACCTCTCTTCCATCCTTCCCTCTCTCCTTCTCAGGGGTCAGACCTGCACTTCAATCTGATGGCTCTCCCAGCCTCATCCATTTCCCTCCCCATTTTCCCTGGCTGGCATTTCACCAAACAAATCTCTTATAAGTCTTGTTGGCATTTGCTTCTCAGGGGATCCAGACTAATGTAATACATAATACTGAATAGCTACAGCAATGTCAATAAATACTAATTATTCAAGGTGAGATCTGTACCACTGGTTCCATGTAAAAGCTGTATTGTTATAATTCCTTAGAGGAGATATCCTTTTTTGGAAGAAAAAGAAAAGAAGTTATGGATTTGAATATTCCTAAACATCATCTAGACTATGCCTTCAATATGTGGCTTCTGTTTTAAATATCCAGTTTCTAACAATTTAAAAAGAAAACAACTCACACATGTGATTGTGAGTTTATTTTAAAAAATGAACTAGTAACTTATGAAAAAAGCAGATCTAAAGCTACAAACTAGAACTAGAACCTGCTCACTAAAAGGAAGAGGAGGCCGGGTGCAGTGGCTCACGCCTATAATATTAGCACTCTGAGAGGCCAAGGCGGGTGGATCCTTTGAGCTCAGGAGTTTGAGACCAGCCTGAGCAAGAGCAAGACCTCGTCTCTACTAAAAATAGAAAGAAATTAATTGGACAACTAAAAACATATAGAAAAAATTAGGCAGGCATGGTGGCACATGCCTGTAGTCTCAGCTACTTGGGAGTCTGAGGCAGGAGGATCGCTTGAGCCCAGGAGTTTGAGGTTGCTGTGAGCTAGGCTGACGCCACAGCACTCTAGCCCAAGTAACAGAGCTGAGACTGTGTCTCAAAAAACAAAAAAAAGAAGATGAGTTTAGAATCTTCCTACATACTTTTCTGTGGATGTAAGGAAGAGCACCATACTCTTTTTTTTTTTTTGAGACAGAGTCTCGCTTTGTTGCCCAGGCTAGAGTGAGTGCTGTGGCATCAGCCTAGCTCACAGCAACCTCAATCTCCTGGGCTCAAGCAATCCTCCTGCCTTAGCTTCCCAAGTAGCTGGGACTACAAGAATGCGCCACCATTCCCAGCTAATTTTTTGTATATATATTAGTTGGCCAATTAATTTCTTTCTATTTATAGTAGAGACAGGGTCTCGGCTCTTGCTCAGGCTGGTTTTGAACTCCCGACCTCGAGCAATCCGCCCGCCTCGGCCTCCCAGAGTGCAAGGATTACAGGCATGAGCCACTGTGCCCGGCCATACCATACTCTCTTGTTCAGAGCAAGCTACTCATTTTTTTAATCTGATGATTTTAACTTATGGATAGATCAGATGCAAAAATGTAGATTGCATAAGCTACTGAGACTTGACAATGAAATCCTTAGAGTTACTGACTTAAGATAAAATTTAAATACCATCCATGTTATATTTCATTCAAACCATAAAACAATCCAAAATGATTAGGAAAAAAATCATATTCCTTTATTGCGAAAAAAAAATGCAAAAGTCAGTATACAGACAAGCACGGGAAGGGCAAAAACAGGAGATTCATAAGTGCCTCTGAGATGCAGCCAAACAATTTCCTCAGGACAATGAGGCCTCAGAACTTGAGCTGTACTCAGATTTTCCACACACACCCCACCCCTCCATCCTGGGATTTATACACACTCTTCAGTTAAAGGCCCTGTACTTGGAAACCATCTGACCAATCTGGAATTAAAGTTTTGAGTCCAGTAGGGTTGAGGTGGGGCCATTCCTCTTTTGCCTTATAAATATTTTTCATGATTTAAAAAGAGTCAAAGAAAAACTTATTTGTTTTCTTGAACCCAAGATTATTAGTCTAATTTAGATAACAAAATATAATGGGTAAAATTAAGGAAAGGAAAACAGGTAGATGGAGAAGTGTTTGGAGTAAAAAGAAAGAACAATGCCAACACGCTACCACCTGCCCCCCACACACATACACAATATCAATGCCTTCTGATACAGACTCTTGGCAACTCACCAGAGTGGTACCCATTCATCCATTTCCACTTTCTATATCAACTCCCAACCAGAAATGACTTCTCTTTAAAATATTAAACAAAATCTCAGTTTTGAACACTATTTCAAAAAAAACCTACCTAGTTTACCTTAATCTTTGGACCTAAAGTG
The DNA here is from genome assembly GCA_008750895.1 of Mirza zaza. Lineage (NCBI taxonomy): Eukaryota > Metazoa > Chordata > Mammalia > Primates > Cheirogaleidae > Mirza > Mirza zaza. The sequence goes on from VSMD01021098.1 coordinate 45,294, forward strand.
GTTAAAGTTCTGATGTCCCAGCCAGGCACAGTGGCTCACGCCTGTAATCCTAGCACTCAGGGAGGCTAAGGTGTGAGAATCGCTTGAGGTCAGGAGTTCGAGACCAGCCTCAGCAAGAGTGAGATCCCCATCTCTACTAAAAATAGAAAGAAATTAGCCAGGCAACTAAAAATAGAAAAAAATTAGCCCAGCATGGTGGCATGTACCTGTAGTCCCAGCTACTCAGGAGGCTTAGGCAGGAGGATCACTAGAGTCCAGGAGTTTGAGGTTGCTGTGAGCTAGGCTGACACCACAGCACTCTAGCCCAGGCAACAGGGCAAGACTCTGTTTCCAAAAAAAAAAAATTCTGATGTGCCAGTAAAGCTAGGACAGAACAATGAGATAACACAGCCATCACTAAAGGTGTCGTGTCAAAAGAGACAGCCAATAGCACACCTGGTTGGCCAGCACCAACCTTGATCTGACATCCAAGCATCTTATTTTCCCAACAGGTAATTTTAGAACCAAAAGGTTACATGCACTTCATACTTTTATTACTTTCTTTATAATGAAAAATCTACTTGTGCTACTTGTGATACTAGGAAAGCAGGGAGTTAGTTAAGCAAGAAGTTTAGCATGGTGAGAGAACACCATGACAACAAACCCCCTATCAGTAGCAACCTAAGCCAGCACTGCCATCTTGCAACAACTCCAGTGGGCACCAAGAAACACCATGACACGTGCAACCTACAGCCTGGACCCAGCAGCTTCTGTCCTCCTTACCCCCTGTCCCCAAATGACTGCAGAAGAGGAGGAGAATATTACAGCTTTAGTGTAATGCTGCCAAATCCCTACAATTACGCCGGCGTGCAGAAAGAAAATCAGGGACTCCAGAAGTCACACAAAGGAAGAACATATAGCTCTATCAGGCTTCCTAGGACTATAACCAAAAGCAAGAGTACTCCGCTGGACTCGTTTCAGAGTTCCCTGGTATCTGTTCAGAACAATCCAGTGGTTAATCACAGGAAAAAAGCTTGTACTATTTAACATCTTTTCAAAGATTTAACTTCCATACCTTGGCACTCAACAACAAAATCATCAATTCTCCCTTTTAAAGGAACCTACCCAGGCCGAGCGAGGTGGCTCACGCCTGTAATCCTAGCACTCTGGGGGGCTGAGGTGGGTGGATTGCTCAAGGTCAGGAGTTCAAAACCAGCCTGAGCAAGAGCGAGACCCTGTCTCTACTAAAAATAGAAACAAATTAATTGGCCAACTAAACATATAGATATATTAAAAAAAATTAGTCGGGCATGGTGACGCATGCCTGTAGTCCCAGCTACTCAGGAGGCTGAGGCAGGAGGATCGCTTGAGCTCAAGAGTTTGAGGTTGCTGTGAGCTAAGCTGACGCCAGGGCACTGTAGCCCAGGCAACAAAAAGTGGGGAGGGGAGGGGAGGGGAGGGGAGGGGAGAGGAGGGGAAAGGAACCTACCCAATATACTTCTTATAACTCATACTTATGTCTGCAGAAGTAAACTCCAAGTGACTACACTAATTATTAAAAAGCTGGCAGCAGCCTGAAGGAGAAACATGAAATAAACAAATCTTAAAATCTCTTGGCAAATACCTTCATTTTTCCATATTGTAGAACCCAATTATTTGAACATACTGGGCTGGTCAGATCAGGTGACCAGAATGTCATAAACCAATAGAGAAAAACATTGTCCATGGAACAATAGGGCAAATGATCTCTACCCCCAGCGAGGGGTACTAGCAAGTAATATTCTTATTATGCTCCGATAAGATAACAGAGAACACCAATAGCTATTGTTCCAATCCTGTCTGCTGCCATTCGCCATAATCTTTTAATAAGCATGCAAATATATTTAAATAGAATTCCAGGGTTTTTCCTTATTATCATAACATAAAAGAGTAAAATGAATATTAAAATCACCAATAAAGATCCCCCTCCAGACAGAACCATTGTTTTAGCATTTTCAATGTTTCCTTCCACTCTTTTTATTCTATGTACATTCGCATTCCAAAAAAAAAAAGAAATGGAATCCTACTAATCCTACTACGTGTATTTGTCTTGTGGTTTTTACAGTCTTTGAAAACATCAGTTTCAATGGAGGCATCCTAGAACCATAATTTAATCATTCACCACTTTTTAGACCATTTAGGATGCTTCCAGTTTTTGGCGATTATTGACAACAGTTGAGCACCCTTATGAATAAATTTGATTTCCTTATGATAATTCAACTCCTAGGAATTTATGCTATTATGGGATGTGAACTTTTAAAAAAAAAATTCTTGCTGGAAATTTATAGTGAAATTGCCTTCCAGAAGGGCTATACCAATGTATACTCCCACTAGCAGTGTATAAGAGTTCTCATTTCAAAACGTTTCCAACAACACATGGGCAACTCAAAATGCCAACATGACGGGAGAGCAATTGTCTGCCTAAATGTGGCCCAGCCTGGAAAAACGAAATAAGAGTTCTTGCTGCTGCCCTCAAAAGAAAACTCGATTTGTACCCTTCTGTGAGTAAAAAAGAAGAATCAGTTCACTGTCACAAACCTAAAAGGAATCAAGTACCAGCTACATTACAAGCAATTGTTGAGCTTCCTCCCAGGAGAACAATAAATATTCTAGTGCCTTTAACAGCCCACATTCAGAGAGAGAACATAAAGGACATTCACCACTACATGTATTGACATAATTGTATTATAGCACTAATAAAAATGTATCTTGTGTGTTAACCTTACCATTAACACCAAGTCCAGCCCACGAAAACTTGATTACACTTAGAATTATATATAAAATTTTAAGTCCCAGAATAATCTAAAGTACAAGTTTATGTGTCCTCCAAAATTAAATATATATATGTGTGTGTTTGATACAAACAATAACCTCAACCAATCCCATTCAATTTCTGTCTGTGCTCTTATTCTGAAGGCATAATAAAGTGTGCTAAACACTTAGGTTTGCACATGTGCTCCAGAGAGAACAGCTACATATCAGCCTGCTTTAAAACACTAGGTTTAACTTCAAAACCCTGCTTCATCTCTTGATAAAATCCTAAACAAGATATTTCAACTGGGCCATGCACCACGGCTCATTCCTGTAATCCTAGCACTCTGGGAGGCCAAGGTGGGAGAATCGCTTGAGGTCAGGAGTTTGAGACCAGCCTGAGCAATACTGAGACCTCATCTCTACAAAAACAGAAAACTTAGCTGGGCATGGTGGTGTGTGCCTGTAGTCCCAGCTACTTGGGAGGCTGAGGCAGGAGGATTGCTTGAGCCCAGGAGTTTGAGGCTGCAGTGAGCTAGGATGTCACTACTACACTCTAGCCTGGGCAACAGAGCAAGACTCTGTCGAGCAATAAAAAGATATTTCAACTGAAATAAAGAGTAAGGTTAAATCAATTCCATTTTAAAGAAGAAATACGTGGTTGCTTGCATGCTTATAATGAGAATAGACATTGGTAAAGAACTTCTCTAACTGACAACTTGTTATTTAAAACATCTTGTTGATTTCATGTCGGTATGTATTTCCCATTTATGTTGACTGACATTATCCAAGAAGATGGGTTTATGTCAGTGAGGCATTTTGCATTTATGGTGGCAGGAAAAAATAATGCTGCTTAATGATGTCTATTAAAAAAAGATAGTATGAGCCCTTTGTAACTAGAGAACTAAATCATATGCAATTTTCAGGTAACAGATTTTTAATTTTATATTCTTTCCCTAACAACAGTGCCCTTTCTAGTTCAAACAGTCTACAGTATTGTATATGATGTCAGAGATTTCTTAATACAAGGAGATCCCAAAATGCCAGAGAATAAACATCACTTGAGAAATTTATCAAGACTACACTGCTAAAAGTGACGCTGACAGGTACCGATGTCCTCCCCCTGCCTTCAACCCATTCTCAAACCTCAAATCCACCATGTTTCACAAGCACATGACTGTTTTCCACAAATGCTCTTTATTTTTTCCTTCTGGTAACTTACTACAATTCCAATTATACTAAAAATGATGTAGAAATTATTCAAGAGTTTATGGTTTTAATAAAACAAACAATGATGTGACAAGAATAGCCAGACACGTGTAGCGTAGAGGCATCTTATCCCATACAATCGGAAATGGGGGACAGCTGTTAATTCATCAAAAGCCATGGAGTCATAAAACAATGTGTATGAGTTTCCCTGGGCTGCTGTAACAAATTGTCCCAAGCCGGCTGGCTTACAACAACAGAAATTTTTTCTCTCACATTTCTTGAGGCTAGAAGTCCAAAATCAAGACATAGGCAGGGTTGTTTCCTCCTGGGCTGCCGGGGAGAATTTGTTCCGTGCTTCTTCCCAGCTCCCGGTGGTGACAGCAATCCTGGCCATTCCTCAACTCCTCCAATTTCTGCCTCAGTCTTCACATGGCCATCTTCCCTCCATGTGTGTCTGTGAGTCTGTCTCTCATGGCTTTCATGTAAGGACAATAGTCATGTTAGATCTAGGGCCCACCCCAATCCAGTATGACCTCATCTCACCTTAACTAATTACATCTGCAAAGACCCTATTTCCAAATAAGGAACTATTCTGAGGTTCCAGGTGGACATGGATTTGGGGAGGACACAATGATATGCTCACATTTTAACCTTTTGCACTCGGATGTCGAGTGTGACTCGACACGGCTAGCATCCGTAGCAGCTCGAATCGAGAAAAAAGCGAGTGCAAAGGGTTAACTTTCTATACAAACTTGAAACAGATAACTGCAATTCGTTCTGCAGTGTCTTCTGTAACCGTGCCAGGTACAGACTGAGTCCCTAGTCACTGTCTGCTGAATAAGGAACCAAGAGCCTTTGACGCAGGACCAAAGCCTTTCCTTGCAGTGATGTGCTGACGGATGGCGTTTCTCTCACGTGAACCCTCTGCACCACCTCCAGGGTCCCTGCCTCTAGCACAGACTCAGAAGGTAAAAGAAAGTAAAGATGCTTGCAAAGCAATCTGAGTGAAGAATCCCTAATGCTGACAATTCCTTCCCCTAAACCCCAATCCTTTCAGCATTCTCACCCACATTCCATTCAAAAGCAATTATTTTTATTTTTATTTTTTGAGACAGAGTCTCACTCTGTTGCCCAGGCTAGAGTGAGTGCTGTGGCATCAGCCTAGCTCACAGCAACCTCAAACTCCCGGGCTCAAGTGATCCTCCTGCCTCAGCCTCCCAAGTAGCTGGGACTACAGGCATGTGCCACCATACCTGGCTAATTTTTTCTCTATATATTAGTTGACCAATTAATTTCTTTCTACTTACAGTAGAGACGGGGTCTCGCTCTTGCTCAGGCTGCTTTTGAACTCCTGACCTCGAGCAATCCGCCCGCCTCGGCCTCCCAGAGTGCTACGATTACAGGCATGAACCACCGCACCCAGCCAGCAATTATTTTTAATATACTAAACTTGCCTTAGGGGCTTTCCAAAGGACCCAACCTAGTTTTTAGAGAAACCACTGTCTCTACTTTCACATGCATATATAATCAGCTCATATATAAGTTGTGATGGTTAATTTTACGTGTCAATAGACTGGTTTAAAGAACTCAGTAAGCTGGTAAAACACCATTTCCGGGTATATCTGTGAGGGTAAAACACCATTTCTGGGTATATCTCACTCAGGTAAGCTGGTAAAACACCATTTCCGGGTATACCTGTGAGGGTAAAACACCATTTCCGGGTATATCTCACCCAGGTAAGCTGGTAAAACACCATTTCCGGGTATATCTGTGAGGGTGTTTCTGGAAGAGGTTAGCATTTGAATCGGTAGACTGAGTAAAGACGACCCACCCTCCCCAACACAGGCATGCAATCGGCTGAGGCCCAGAGAGAAAAGGCCATGAGGAAGGGTGAATTTTCTTTCTCCTTGAGCTGGGACATCCATCCTCTGTCCTCAGACATGGGAGCTCCTGATCCTCAGGCCTACAGCCTAGGGCTGTGTCACACCACCAGCTTGCCTGGCCCTCCAGCTTGCAGACAGCAGATGGTGGGACTTCTCAGCCTCCATAATCACATGAGCCAATCCCCACACTAGGTCCCCTCATATATATCATATTTGTTCTGTTTCTCTAAAGAATCCTGACACTAATACACAGGTACAATTGGAATAAACACATGTGACCCTAGCTAAGCGTACAACGCAACTGATGAGGGAAATGCCCCTGGCTGCCAGCTACAAACCTCCGTGAGCCAGGAACCCCATAAGTATAACTGACAGGCAATGACAGCACGGGACCAGGTGCGGTGGCTCACGCCTGTAATCCTAGCACTCCGGGAGGCCAAGGCGGGAGGACTGCTTGAGCTCAGGAGCTTGAGACCAGCCTGAGCAAGTGCAAGACCCCCGTCTCTACTTTAAATAGAAAGAAATTAGCCTAACAACTAAAAATACAAAAAATTAGGCGGGCATGGTGGTGTGTGCCTGTAGTCCCAGCTACTCGGGAGGCTGAGGCAGGAGGATTGCTTGAGCCCGGGAGTTTAAGGTTGCTGTGAGCTAGGCTGCAGGCTTTCTGCTCAGAGGAACGACAAGGCACAGGCAGAGAGGCAAGAACTAACTTAGCAGGAGCGCGGACCATGAACCTTTCCAAGTGGCACAGGGGAACAGGAGATGGCAGGAGATGAGGCGGAGAGTTTGGAGGATCCAGAGCATCACTGGCTTTGTACTTTAGAACCTCATTCTCATGGGTGTGGAGAGCACAGAGTGACAAGGGGCAGGGTGGAAGGAAGGACAGCCAGTTAGGAAGGCGTTACAGACCTGTGGTGGCCCGCGGTGGTGGCAGTGGCATGAAGAGCAGTGGATGGACTCTTGTGACAGCCAGACTGGGAGACAGAGAAGGAGTGGTCACGCAGGGGGAGGTGGCTCTCCAGGACCTCCACAGGCACCTGTGTCACATTTCTGTGCTTTTGCAAAGCTATTCCCTCTGCCTGGAATACCCGTCCTCCTGCCTAGAATACGCAGCGCCTAGCATATTAGCAACTCAAAAACTGTTGCAGAAATGAATGAACGAATGCTTCCTGCTTTAAAAAAAGAAGATGATATACCCAAGAAACCAGTAATAATGTACCATGGGCTAAAGTCAAAGTTTTTTGTTTAATATCCTAACCAATATGACTGGAGGGGCTGTTTAATAATGAGTCTCTGGAAAACGTTGGAAAAAAGGACTGACAAATCCAAAGTATTTAATTCATTCACTTATAGAACACCTATTAAGTGCCAACAACTCTTCTAAGTACGGAAGGGCTCTGGGTGTGAAAACAAATAATGAAGTTTGTTGATTAAACACTATGAGGAGTTAGGCTTCCCATTTACAGTTTCCTTTTAATGCTATAACTCCCTGGCTAATTTTGGTATTACCTTTGTTACTCCCAAGTTTTCCATGTTTTACTATCAATATGTAGCACTGAAAAATAAAGTTTGTGAACTTGTTTCATAAAAATTGAGAAAGTGTGCTCCAACGATGTGGAGAGGACGCACAGCTGGAAGAGAACGAGGTAAAATCCCAGAGGCCTGAGGGCAGGAAGAACTAACGTATGAACAGTCTGAGACAAACCATAGTCGCGAATATTTAAACGCAACAGTCACTGTGTCCCAAAACAACACTCTTTTGCCTTCCTGAGCCCACTCATGGTGGGAGTGTGGAGGTGCACAACTTGCAAAGTTCACGGCAATGAGCTGGGAGTTGTCACCCCCTCCTTTCCCTGCCCGTCTCCAACGACTCAGCAGGTAAGATGCAACTCAACCTGGGGGAGAACTCAGCTTCTCCCCGCAGAGAACAGAACCAAACTCCTAGGGCGGTCACGTGGATAACAGACAATGTGTCACCAGGAACAACTCTGCTTTAGCGTTCATTCCTTGAAATTCATAAAAAGTTGTTCCTGTACCAACCTCAGCAGGGCACAGAATTCTCACCGATCCATCCGTAGTCTTTACCAGGTGAGCGGTCAGGAGAGGGTGGCCCACCAGGTCAAGGCCATGGCGATAGACACAATTTTTACAACCCAGATGGAGACCCCTGCTGGACCAGGCATTGTCCTTCTAGTTGCTGGAGGGTCAAGGGGGCCTGGGGACTGGGGCCAGAGCAGCCGGGGGTCACTCAAAGGGGCCAGGGTAGCAGCTATTATCAGCTAGCATGCAAGAACATCTGTATTAGTAACTAGTAAGAGATGAACACCAACCCTGCATTAAGGGCCTTCAAACTGGAGTTGGCAAACTTTTCCTGTAAAGAGCCAAACAGTAAACATTCTAGGCTCTGCAGGCCACATGGTTTGTCACAACCACTCAACCCTGCCATTGTAGTGCCAAAGAAGCCACAGACGGTACACACATAAGTGCCTGGTTATATTCCAGTACAGCTGTACAAAAATGGGCAGTAGGACAGACACAGCCCACGGGCTGTAGTTTGTGACCTGCCTTACAGCACAGCAGAGCTAACGGTCCTACAAAACCATCAAATCCTCAACCTCAAGCTCATAAATCAGCACAGTGTCTTACCAACTGATTTAACCAGCCAGTGATGAATCTCACGTGCACACTTGATTGTTTACAACCCCCAAGAGACTGAGTCAAAGTCAGCAGTCAACACCCCACCTCCACAGCCCCTTAAGAAACTCACCCTGAAAAATCTGTAGTGAGAATCCCATAGTGGAAGATGTATATTCGGCTGATGTGGCATATTGTAAGGTATCCCATTGCCACAAAAAAGGAGTACCTGAAACCAAAACACAGATGGTCAGATCACTATGCATAACAACAATGCACCCCATAAATGTTCCTTTCTTCCTCTCCCTCCACCCGCAACTGCTCACAAAGTCCTCTTTGGTCCGGCTCCGTCCGCCTTTCCATCCACTGCTCTCACGAGCCCTTCACCTCTTCCCACCTGGGCCACTGCAGTGGGTCTCAGTCTTGGCAGCATAACGGGACCACCTCGGGAGCTCTACAAATTACAGATGCTCGGCCCCACCCCCAGCTAGTCTGGTTTCACAGGTATCGCCTGCACCTGGCAGGGGTGATCCCAACGTGCAGCCAGGGCTGGGAACCACTGACCAGTAAGGTCTGCACCCAAGATTCTCCTAATCATGAACCACCATGTTCACATAGGATCTTTGTAAATGGTCACCAAACTGCTGACCACTCTCTTCTTTAAGCACTTGATTCTCTTGGCTTCCGCTCTCCTTGTTTTCTTCCCGTCTCTCTGGTTAATTCTCCGCAGGCACCTTGTTCGGCTTTCCTGCCTCCACCTGCTCCTCAGGTGTTAGCATTCCCACGCTCCACTCAGCATCCGCCCTGTCCACGCCTCAGGCCAGTTACCACTTTCTCATCAGCACTCCCCGAGTCCCTTACTGCACCACCAATGTGCACACAAGCCACACACACAGACACATGTCCACTTATAAGCACTCTTGTCACAACATTCAATTTGTCATTACAAATATGTGATAAGCTGTGCAATGGACTGAATGTGTATGTCTCCCCAAAATTCATATGTTGAAATCCTAACCCTCAGTTTGACAGTGTTAGGAGGCGGGGGCTTTGGGAGGTGATTAGGTCATGAGGATGGAGCCCTCACGAGTGGGATTAGTGCCCTTACAAAAGGAACCCCTGAGGCCAGGCGCAGTGGCTCATGCCTATAATCCTAGCACTCTGGGAGATCGAGGCGGGAGGATCGTTCAAGGTCAGGAGTTCGAAACCAGCCTGAGCAAGAGCAAGACCCCATGTCTACTAAAAATAGAAAGAAATTAATTGGCCAACTAAAAATATATATATAAAAACTTAGCCAGGCATGGTGGCACATGCCTGTAGTCCCAGCTACTCAGGAGGCTGAGGCAGGAGGATCGCTTGAGCCCAGGAGTTTGAGGTTGCTGTGAGCGAGGCTGATGCCATGGCACTCTAGTCAGGGCAACAGAATGAGACTCTGTCTCAAAAAAAAAAAAAATCAAAAGGGCCCCCTGAGAGCTTGCTCACTCTCTTTCTGCCATGTGAGGTCACAAGACGACAGCGCTCTATAACCCAGAAGAAGGTCCTCACCTGGACATGCAGGCACCCTGATGTTGGACTTCCAGCCTCTACAACTGAGAAATAAATTTTTGTTGTTTATAAGCCACCCAGTCTATTGTACTTTGTCATAGCAGGTCAAGCTAAGACAATGTGATTACCGTCCCCCTTACCAAACTGTAAGCTCCATGAGGGCAAAGATGGTCTCATGTGTCTTGTTCACCATGTCCACCTCCTATGTGTCAAGCGAATAGACAACTATGTGACTGCTACTCTTCTTAAACATCTCCAGTGTATCCACTATCTGGTCAAATCGAAGCCGCTGAACACAGCACGGTGTTCAAGGTGCAAGGTGCTTCACACACTAAGCTCTACCTCACCTTCCTGACTCATCTCCAGCCACACCCTATGTCCACTTATGCCCCTATGCCCTTATGTTCAAATTATACTGCACTGCTCACGTTCCACAATTAAATCCTGTATTTTCAGGCCAGATATCTTTCTTCTACCTGCAACTTCTTTCCTTATCCTATGGTCTATCTGAAAACTGCCTAATTATCATATAAGGCTCAGCTCCAATGTCACCTCTTCAGTGTCCCTTGGCTTGGTCTGGCTCCATCCACTCCACCCCCTCTCCGGCTCCCCCAGCCCCAGCACAATTCCTTGCTCCACTGTCTGTATTTCTCTAGTACTGCATGCTAACATACATAAGCACGACATTAAAATTATTTATGCACGTGTGTCTCCCCATCTCATTGTGACCTTGAGTAACCACACCCTTGACCTGACACATAAGAGGGGTTCAGTTACTGTTGGCTGAACCGAAATGAACACATTACACATTTTAAATGGTTCAGGAGCTCATCAGATACAGACATTAATTCAAAAGACATAATTTTTAAACATGAGCCATAAAAGAGGAAAGATGTATATTCTGATATTAAATTATATCAAAATCACATATTCATATTAAAATAACTCATGAAAACTAGATCAACTTAAGGAATAATAAAGTAGGGATAATAAAAATTCAGTCAGTAGCAGGAGACAGCCAGATAACAAGCATGGAGGAGTTCTGTAAACTTTAAAGCAGAATATAATGTTAAGGCCAGGTGTGATGGCTCATGCCTGTAATCCCAGCACATGGGGAGGCCAAGGCAGAAGGACAGCTTGAGGCCAGGAGTTCAAGACCAGTCTGGGCAATAGTGAGAACTATTATATATATATTTAATATATATATATATAACTACTATATATATATTTAATATATATATTAAATATATATATATATATATATCTTTAAGTTCTCTTTACCATTATTTGCAAACAAAGATGTTACTACACAAAAAGATTTTTCCCTCCCTTGGGTTCATCCTAAACCCTTTCCAAACCAGGAAGATGGTCAACAAGGCAAATGACTAAGAAAAAACAAATAAGAGCTGGAGAAGGGGTAGGAGGGAGTCAGGCGTCATTGCCTCCAGCATCTGTTCCCTTTCTCGGCCAGTTCATGAAGCTGAAGGCAGGAACACAAAGCAGATTCAAAAGGCAGCTTCTTCTGGGAGCATGTCAAGTGCAGCCACGCCTGCTGCTTCCCCTCTGTCCTCAACAGGAATTAGACCCACACCTTCCCCTGGCCCAGAGAGTAAAGGGGACTCAGCTCATTTGTGGTGACAAGACCCCCACCTGTCAAGGATGGTGCCAAGTGCTAAGTTCCAATACAACAGCGCAATGCCCTGGCCAAACCTAAAACATCTAAGGAATCCAGGAGTGGTAGAGAGAATGTGTATTCCAGAGACAAACTGGTATGAGTTCACATCCCAGCACTGGCAAAGTAACCCATGGTGGGAGAGGTTGACATAGTGGTTACTCTAGGAAGGAAGGCTGTGGTAGAGACTGGGACATGAGTAATGGTAATACTCTCCTTACTGAAATGGCTAGTGGTTACATGGGTGTGCTCACTTTGTGAAAATTCATCAGATTGTTTGTTTATGACTTTGAGCTTTCATTTCCTCATCTCAGAAAAAAGAAAAATCTATATTCTATAGAGTTATCCTAAAAAGAATATATTTGAAATAATGAAATTATTAAATGACACATTAAATAATAGTTTATGTATTAAAAATAATGAAATAAAGTAGATTAACAGGAGCTGAGCTCAGGACTTGGCACAAAGTTGAAATTCAAGAACTGGTAACTGCATCACCAAGTATCACAAAAGGGCTTCTGTCCTACCAGATACAAACTATATTCTGCTCCAGTTGGTTCATGTACGCTAAACTGATGCCTGGTGGCTTCTGCCCAACACAGTGGCTTGGGGAGGAAACAGAGGTGGTACCTGCTAGAACTCGCTAAACAAATTCTGAATACTATCATTCCAAAAGTGGGTTAGTTCCATATGAAGCAAATACTAGTCCCCCCCTCTTTTTCCCAGACATATAACAGAACTCTTGTTCCTGGCCCTGTCGGGTAGAGAGGACAGGGATTCACAGAGAATCAGGAAATGATGGTATTGAAGAGAACTTGCATTCAAACTACTACAAGGCTCACATTTTATAGGTGGGAAATCTGATGTGCAGAGAAACTGTGTGACTTGGCCAAACTCACACTGATGTTAGGACCCAGATTTCCTGAGTCCAATCTAGGGCTCTGTTTCCTGAATCAATAGGAAACAACTTCGAAATTTTTTTTTTTTACATTTACATTGAGTCCATCCATCAGGAACTATGAACCATTCCCTACCTACTTCTGCAATACTGGCAACCAGGCAAGCAAAGAAAGAGTGGAAGAATTCATTCTGGCATCTTTTCTTTTTGGTCTTATGATAGAGCCCTCCACTAGCACAATGTTACTGCGGTGAAACAGTCACAGGCTGCCTGGAAACCACTGTGCTCTGCCAAGGCCAGTGTATTCCATTCCTCCACGCTGGAATGCAATGCTGCAAACCTGAACAAGCAAACCTGGCCCTGAAGGACATGTCAGTTGTTGACCCCCCTGGAAAACAGACCACACCCCATCAGCATCACACAACGGTGGGGAGCGGTGACAAGTTACAATTTATAAAGTAGTTGGAAATGTGCTATACAGATACAACAATAGTATGACTAATCATTTATTTGTTTCCAAACTCGAGTTTAAGAAAAGCCAAGCATTTTCAGTTACCACTAAAAATAAATAAATAAATAAAAATAGCCTTTGTAAGCATTTTGTCATCATATGAAGCATTTCCAAAACCCATTCTTTCCAAATTAGAAAAATGGATTTCTTATTTCCTTTCTGGAAGGAATGACACTATCCCCTTCAAAGAAGGCACTGAGAAGAGGGATGATTAGAATTTAAATTTTCAGAGTTCATTTGGATATTACATTGAATGACTATAAAATCTAAAAGCATGCAAAAATATTTGCCCAGAAATTTATTATGAGTAACAACAAGATTATACAGTGACAGCCAGGCGCAGTGGCTCACGCCTGTAATCCTAGACTCTGGGAGGCCGAGGCAGGTGGATCGCTCAAGGTCAGGAGTTTGAAACCAGCCTGAGCAAGAGCGAGACCCCCGTCTCTACTAAAAAGACAAAGAAATTAATTGGCCAACTAAAACTATACAGGAAAAAATTAGCCGGGCATGATGGTGCATGCCTGTAGTCCCAGTTACTCGGGAGGCTGAGGCAAGAGGATCACTTGAGCCCAGGAGTTTGAAGTTGCTGTGAGCTAGGCTGATGCCATGGCACTCTAGCCCAGGCATCAGAGTGAGACTGTCTCAAAAAAAAAAAGATCATATAGTGACAAGTTAAATTTCAACGTTTTGAAGAAGGAAAACTATTTTGTCTTAACTGAAGAGCTTTCTGAAACTGAAATAAGGCTCTGCTTTTCAGAGAAGTGGTCAGAAAAGAAGCCATAAAAGAATAAATGTCTTCTAAAAGTAATTCAGTCATTCCTTCCATAAATATTTATTGAGCCCTTACTTGTGCCAGGTATTGTTCCAGGCTTTGAGGATACAACAGTGAACAAGAGAGAGAAGTCTTTGTTTTCACAGAGCTTACATTCCAGCGTCCCCGAAAGGCAGAGTTAATACAGTTTCCAGAAAGACCATGGGAAACAGAGACCATGCAAAACAGATATCCCAGGTATCTCAAATGATCAGCCAGGCATATCACTTTCAAGGTAGAATTAAATTACTTCTGTACTTTGATATCTAAACATCACAGTAAAAAATATTTTTTTTATTTTAGCAGTTTTATTATACACATTTAAAGTATACAATTTAGGCCGGGCGCGGTGGCTCAAGCCTGTAATCCTAGCTCTTTGGGAGGCCGAGGTGAGTGGATCGTTTGAGCTCAGGAGTTCGAGACCAGCCTGAGCAAGAGCGAGACCCCATCTCTACTATAAATAGAAAGAAATTAATTGGCCAACTAATATATATAGAAAAAATTAGCCGGGCATGGTGGTGCATGCCTGTAGTCCCAGCTACTTGGGAGGCTGAGGCAGCAGGATTGCTTGAGCCCAGGAGTTTGAGGTTGCTGTGAGCTAGGCTGACGCCACGGCACTCACTCTAGCCTGGGCAATAAAGTGAGACTCTGTCTCAAAAAAAATAAAAATAAAAAAATAAAGTATACAATTTAATAAGTTTTGACATAAGTATACACCCAGAAAACCATCACCAATTTCAAGATACTGGAGATATCCACCACCCCCTGAGAAGTCTCCCCACGCCTCTCTGTGATCCCTTCCACACCCTCCCTGCACCACCCCACCCCAGGTAACATCTGATCTTTTGTCATTATCCATTACTTTACATTTTCCAGAATAGACATTGTGTGGCTTCCTTCATTCAGCATATTTATTTTGAGATTCATGCTTGTCATTGAGTATATCAATCGTTCATTCCTTTTCATTGCTGCATAGTATTCCATTGTGGTGACCGCTTCAATTATTTCCAGCTTGGGGCTATCACAAATAGAGCTGCCTAATCCTGATCTACTCTCTTTCACCTGAGGCCCAGTTTGCACCCCACCTTTTTCATAAAGCCTTCTCTGAAGACTCACAGATTTTAGGGCTCCCGATTCCTCCTTTTGGTATTCTAGATAAGCTAAGATTCAACACTTGCAGAAAATGGGGAAGGTTCGTCTTCACCCTGGAAATACACTTCAAAGAGCACAAAAAAACCTCACCTCACATTGTTCATTTTCAGGGCCTTACCTGTGAATATTGGATACGCTTGCAGTGACCATGATTGTGTAGCACATTAACACCAGCACAAAGAGATGTACGGAGTACCTTTAAGACATAATGGGAGGGAGGAAAACTAAATATATTCATATTAACATACCTACTGGCCACCCATACTGTCCACCTCCACCCTCTCCAGAAAGCAAGTGATCAGTGAGCTCGTGTTTACGTACGAGAAAATAAATCAAGTATTTTTATTCTGTGTAATTAAAATAGTATAGCCTGAAATGACACTGCAAGTCACGGCCCAGTTTGGCAAGTATAGCACTAGTAATGTCAGGAATCCATAAATGCAATGCTTATACTTTTTCACATATGACAATTAGGAGTCCAGAGAGATTGAGTTCTTTCTTTGGGATTTCATTTTTTTTTTTTTTAAGTCTTAAAGTACCACTAACCAAAACTGGGTTTCCCCAGATACCAAAACTTTTACCTGGTAGCTGATTCAAAATACTCTTTTCTCAAATATCTGTTGAAGGATCAGGGGCAGTACACTAGTACGGAACCCCAAACAAGTTCACAAATTTCCTGAAGATATACTTCTAGAATGCAGGTCCTTAAGACTTCTTCCCTAAGAGGTGCTACTACTCCCAGGGTATTTTCACAGCTTACCTAGCAAAGGAAGTCCAATCTACTGGTTTTCTCTGTTAAAGACAGACTCACATTCCCTAAGACCTGCATGAAAACCACTGCTCTGCTCAGATGAAACGCAGAACACCAGTGTCTCTAGCAGTAATGCAAGAAATATACCAACATCTACTGTGGTGAGGAAAGGTCCCTTGTTGGGAAAAAATTAAACCTTATAGCATCCCCCCTCGGGGTGAGAAGATCTGTAGAAGTTTAATTTAAAAAAAAAAAAAACATTCATTGTACTGAGTTCCAATGGATAGTCAGTTTATTGGTTCCAGGGTCTTACAGTAAATGGAGATTCCTGCAATGTCCCTAACATATTACAATAAGGTGTTTACAGTATCATAAAATTTTGCAATATGGTATTTTACAATACCGTCTATTTCTTACCTTAACGCAATGCCAATAAAATCCCAATATTGCCACAAAACATCCAAATGATCAATATTATAATTTATGAAGCTCATACTCACCAACCAAAACAAAAGATGACAAAATAGATGCCAAAAATGGTAGCAAATGCATGCCGGACATCGGAGCTGGTTTTACTAGGACTTAGGTAGATGCGAAACCAAAAAGCAGCAAACAAAGCAAAAAGCTGGCATGCCACGAAATTCACCTATGGGAGAGGGGAAGGAAAGAGAGAACAGAAATCTTTACTATATTGCCTATATGTGAACTTGTTCTGTTTTTGTTTTTGCAGGTTTCCACATCTGGATGCATCACAGACTTAGGTTTGGTTTGTTCTCCCAGTAGAGTATCCGAGTATCCATTTAGAGGAGGAAACAAGTAACAAGGAATAACCATACCCTCATGGGATATGAGAAATGACAAACCCAAGTTTCTTCTCCAACCCTTTAAGACTGGCCAAGGTTGCTTTCCCACCCTCAAGCAGGTGGCTTTTAATGTAAAGGACCTCAGCTGACTGTGCCTCCAGCACAACCCAAAGACAAAGAATTTGTTCTTCTAAAGACGCAAAGTTTGGCAAAAGAGCTCCCTAGTTTGGTACCTAGGCAATCAAATGCTTCCCCAAAGTGATCATTAGCTGTTTTCTGACTCTAATTTTCTCATTTTAAATTAGCACCACATGAGCAAGAGTATTCTTCAAAGTGTGACACAAAATAGCCACAAAAAGAGACACGGCCCTGCATTAAACATCCAATGCCAAGCCTGTCCAATTATGCAAGGTAGACACCAAATTTCCTTAGAAAAATCTCAGGGGTCTCCCTCTCTCTCTCAAGAATATGTTGCCTAAAAGAAAACAAAACAATTCTCTGAAATCTATAGGAGAGACCAGCTGACTTTTTTTAAAAAACAATAAACATGTACTTTTGCAATTTAAATGTACCCAAATCAAATTCCAAATACATTAAGTGGTGTAACCATTCATTAAAATTAGAAAAGTAATTTAAAATCCTACAAGCATTCAAAATAAAAGCTTCAGTATCAATTCACTTTTAGAAGGCACTTAATCGAAAAGACACTGAAGATATGAATAAACCCTCAACTTCTGCCTCAGTGGTTTTTCACACTACAGTAAATTGTGGTTATTAATGAAATTCACTAGGGCTGAGCTGGGAGGTAGGCTGGAGGTAGCAGACATCAGCTCCACCTGAGCTCGTTTCATTTTTCCCAATAAAAAACAACAATACTTTGGACCCCTTAGTAGAAAATATTACTTTCAGAGAGTTTGTGTTTCGGCTTTAAAAATTAACTGTATTGTGTTTCCCCTATATTTGGTAATCATGCCTCACCAGCCTTTCCAGAAACCTGTTCTCACTACTCCCTACCTTCACTTCCTACCTTGAAAGAGAAGAAATGACATTCGAGCCTATCCATGATTTTGTCTTGTCTTTTAATCTAGGCTAAATAAACAACCCAACTTACACTCACACACAAAACATACATATACAGAAAAACAGGCACCTTAGCAAGGTTCAAAATGTGCAAGAACTGGCAACTGGAAAGTCAAAACCTTACGATCATCTCTGTAGGTGAGCGATTATAGGTTCTTTTACTCTCTCAGCCCAGGGACCAGCCTGCAGCCACAACCGAATTCAGAAGAGCACCCAGGGGGACATTTGCTCCATTCTTTTTTGGTTTGGTCAGTAATTATTGAGCGTTTGCACACGAGGAATGATTCAGAGGGTGGAGCAGTGGTTCTCAAGAGTGTGGCGCCCAAACCAGGAGCATCAGCATCACCTGGCCACTTGTAAGAAATGTACATTCTCAGGCCCCACCTCAGGCCTACTGACTTAGGCATTTCCTGGGTGGGCCCCGGGCAATCTGTGTTCCAATAGGCCCCCTCGTGAGTGCGATGCACACTCAAGTTTGGGAACCACTGGGAAAGAAGAGAAAGAAGGCATCTTCCCTGCCTTCAAGGAGTTTATAGTCTAACTAGGGAAAGAAAACAAATAACCTAAAAGTAATTGCTCAGTAACAGTAACTTTGCACCAACTGACAGAGATTCTTTGCTTGAGCAAACTTTAGTCAGGCTCTCGAACCTTCTCCTTGGTGTACTTTCTTGTAAAATCCAGTTTTAGCAAGAACCCCCCATCCTCCATATCTGATCACCCTCGATATCAGATCTAGTTCCTCATCCTCTACTGTCCCTCAGGTGGTGTCTGGTCACCCTGGTCTGTCTTCAGCAAGGACCTGGTTAGGTCAGTTTAGCCAGAATCCCCATTACCCTGCTGTGTCCTCTTAGTAATTTTCCATCCATTACCCACTTATTCATGTTGTACTCAGAATTGAGCTCAGTTCTCTACTGAAGTCTTTTTCCTATTGCAATAGTCCTGAATAAAAGCTGTTTTTTATGGCTTGAACTACTGTCCAGCTCTGGTTTTTCTTATTTTTTATTTCTAAATACAACAGTCAATTTAATTTTCATACACTAGAAATGAATAATGTGCAAAGAAAATTAAGAACATAATTTCACTTACAATAGCATCAAAAGAAAAAAATACTTAGGAAAATATTAACAAAAGAAGTGCAAGATTTGTACAATGAAAACTACAAAATGTGGTGGAAACATACTAAAGAACACTTGTATAAAAGGAAAGACATCATTCATGAACTGGAAGATTATCATTGATAAAATGGTCATGCTCCCAAATCGATCGATAGATTAAACTTAATCCATGCCAGGAGACTGGTTTTTTCTTTGAAGAACTTATTATGTGATGGGGTCCTAAAGACTCCAAAGTAAATGACAGCAAGTTTCATGATTGAGGAGGGATGAGAGACTCAGATGAGCAATCTGGAAGATGAAATAGGTAAATTGATGGGAGTTAAGAACATTAAAAAATCCTGTGGCTTGGGTTCTAACCCCAACCCTATTTAATTGGCCTGGCATCAAGGCTTTGCAGAGCTGTCAGGTAATTCTAATATGCAGGCAAGACTGGGAACACCTAGTTCAGAAGTATAGCGAGAGAAACCTACTGAGGCACCCAGGAAGAACTGGCTTCCCCAGGATGAAGGAAAACACACAAAAAAGGGCGAGGAGATTAGACTTGCAAGCTCTGGGGCAGGGTGAAATGGAATAGATTCAAGAGTGATCCAAAAAGCTCAGTAGCCATGACCTTGGCCTCCAGATGGTCTCCTGAATTGGGCTGGTTTTCTTCAAAACCGCTCCAGATCTATCTCCAAGGAAGAGAGTGCCTCACTGTGGGAAAACTACATCTGATCTATATCTGTTTACCCTAAGAAGAGAAAAAGAGAAGACTTCCTTGGTCATTGAAGCAATCTGCCATTATTCAGCCACCATAATGTAATGTGTACCATGGAGTACTACTCAGCTTTAAGAAACAACAGTGATATAGCACCTCTTGTATTTTCCTGGATAGAGCTGGAACCCATTCTACTAAGTGAAGTATCTCAAGAATGGAAGAACAAGCACCACATGTACTCACCAGCAAATTGGTATTAACTGATCGACACCTACGTGGACATATAGGAGTAACATTTATCGGGTGTCGGGAGGGTGGGAGGAGGGAGGAGGGGATGGGTATATACAACCACAGCAAGTAAGATGTGCAACGTTTGGGGGATTTGCACGCTTGAAGCTCTTACTCGAGGGGGCAGGGGGGCATGGGCAACATATGTAACCTTAACACTTGTACCCCCATAATACTCTAAAATAAAAAAATAAAAATAAAAAATGTAATGTGTGTCTCAAGGGATGGGACCTGACACTAAGATGTCAGCTGGACAGCCTTGGGCAATCCGCTGATTAATCCCACAGACACTTACTGGTTGACTCTATATGCCAGGTCTGGGGACAGTGAGCAAGACACTATCTCTACCGACAAGTCAAAAAGAGACTTACATGCTCTGGGGCTTCAATCCCTTTATTTCCAAAGTGTGTGCTTTGCGAGAACTGGGTCTGATATCTCCTCCAGCTCTAACGATTTCTGATTCTGTATCTAACTGGGTGTTTTAAAAAGCACTGAGGCCGGGTGTGGTGGCTCATGCCTATAATCCTGGCACTCTGGGAGGCCGAGGTGGGTGGATCTTTTGAGCTCAGGAGTGCCAGACCAGCCTGAGCAAGAGCGAGACCCCGTCTCTACTAAAAAATAGAAAGAAATTAATTGGCCAACCAAACATATATAGAAAAAAATTAGCTGGGCACGGTGGCACATGCCTGTAGTCCCAGCTACTCAGGAGGCTGAGGCAGAAGGATTGCTTGAGCCCAGGAGTTTGAGGTTGTTGAGAGCTAGGCTGACGCCACGGCACTCTAGCCCAGGCAACAGAGTGAGACTCTGTCTCAGAAAGAAAAAAGCACTGGGAGTCCACTAGGCTGAGATAGCTCCAGCACCTCGGGTTCCTACATATAAGCAAGCTGACATCCAACTCAGAGTGAATGGCCTCAGAAAAACAAAACAAGCTTAACCAATCAGAAACCACCAACTAAGCTCTAACCAGGGAATGTCCACTTTAACCAATCAAATATTTTCTTCATTTTGCATCCTTGAACACCTTATAAAAGCTTTCCCTTCAATCCCCTTTTGGTGGAGCCAGAACTGCTTGTAGTCTGGCATGGCCTGATTCATGAGTTGCTGAATATTCAAATAAACTCTTTAAAATTTTAATATGCCTAAGCTTATCTTTTAACACCAGAATCCTTTTCCTTGACTGTTAATGGTAAATGTCAAACTCAAGGCTTTATTTATTTATTTATTTATTTATTTTTTGAGACAGAGTCTTACTCTGTTGCCCTGGCTGGAGTCCTGTAGCATCAGCCTAGCTCACAGTAACCTCAAACTCCTGGGATCAAGCAATCCTCCTGCCTCAGCCTCCCAAGTAGCTGGGACTACAAGCATGTGCCACCATGCCTGGCTAATTTTCTCTATATATTTTTAGTTGGCCAATTAATTTTTGGGTGTGCTGCTGGTATCTAGTGGGTAGAGGTCAGGCATGCTATAAAAAGGAACAGCATAGTTTCCCATAACAAAGAATTTTCCAGCTCAAATTGTCAGTAATTGCCAAAATTAGGAAACCTGGTGAATCACAGTTAGATGAAACAAGATGGCCATGAGTCAAAACTGTTGAAGCTGAGTGTTGGGCATACCAAAGTTCATTCTATTGATCATTCTACTTTGATGTCTGTCCGAAATTTTCCATAACAAAAGTTTTTTTAAAAATCAACACAACTCTGGAAATCAAATCACTGGTCTAAGATGATACAGATTTTAAACTGTGGTGATTCCAAGCACTTGAAACTGAAAAGGTTTCTCTTATCCACATTAGAAAATCACCTAAGTTAGGGAGATAATATACATAAGTTTAGAAACAAACCCAAACAAAAAATGGGATTATGTCTTCCTAAAGAGGAAAAGAACCACCTTTTATGAAGTGATCAAACACCAATAAGAAGAGAACCAAATTATAACAAATGCAAGAGAAAAAGATCTGTCTTCAATAATAATTTTTTTATTTATTTTTTTTTTCCTGAGACTGGGTCTGGCTCTGTCACCCAGGCTGGAGTGCAGTGGCACAATCACAGCTCACTGCAGCCTTGAACTCCTGAGCTCAAGCAATCCTCCTGCCTCAGCCTCCTGAGTACTGAGACTAAGATGAGCACCACTACGCACATTTTTTTTTTTTTTTTTTTTTTTTTTGAGACAGAGTCTCACTTTATTGCCCAGGCTAGAGTGAGTGCCGTGGCGTCAGCCTAGCTCACAGCAACCTCAAACTCCTGGGCTCAAGCAATCCTGCTGCCTCAGCCTCCCGAGTAGCTAGGACTACAGGCATGTGCCACCATGCCCGGCTAATTTTTTCTATATATATTAGTTGGCCAATTAATTTCTTTCTATTTATAGTAGAGATGGGGTCTCGCTCTTGCTCAGGCTGGTCTCGAACTCCTGAGCTCAAACGATCCGCCCACCTCGGCCTCCCAGAGAGCTAGGATTACAGGCGTGAGCCACCACGCCCG
>VSMD01021099.1:0-27552 GCA_008750895.1 Mirza zaza
CCCAGCCCAGCATCCTACATGGCAAGGACATTTACTCCCCATGGGTGGATAGTTTGGCATGTGATCTCTCTTTCTCTCTCCTTTCTTATCCATGACTCTAGAAGAATTATGATTGACTTCAAGAGTTAAAAGCATTCTTCAGGCAAGAACACCGTTGCACACAGCCTGCCACAGACCACTGTGGGAGCCCGCTTTAGTGCATGGTATAGTGTGCCACGGAGGAGCCCTGGGGGCAGGACAGTGGGGTTGGATTCTGGAAAGGGAGTTTATAAATGTCCTTTGAGTGACAGCTTGGGAATAACCAATCATCAAGCCAGTTTCCTCTCAGAGTGTGGCCTAAGCCACCTGCATCCAAATCACCAGGAGTGTTGGTTAAAATAGTGTCCCCTCCTCCACCCCAACCTTAGTCGTTCTGTGACCCATCCCTTACCCCTAGCTCTGCTCCAGACACACTCGGTTAAATTCTCCAGGGCTGGGACCCCATAATGTCTATTTTTAAAGCAGCCCCCATAATGTCTATTTTTAAAGCAGCCCCACCCCAAGACTCTGATGAACGCTAATGTTTAAGAACCACTGCCTTAGACCTTAGCCAATTCACTCTAGAATTGGCTTCCACTGGCACCCACAAAACGGAATGTCCACATTTCCAAAACGGGTGATTTCCTGCTGAAGGTGCCCATACCTCCCACGCTGCAGTGGGGCCCCCACCCTGTTCCTGACATTGCACCCACTTTCCCACTTCATTTCCCTGCTATCTTCTCATATCTAACTTGATTAGCATGTAAGCCTCTTACCCAACTTAGTATTTTAGGAATAAGACCTAGAAATAAGACTTTCCAAGGAGAAAAGAAAAAGAAAACACTCCGTAATCATAGTTTCTCACAAGGGGGAATATAAAAATGGATATAAAAGGGCCCTTTCATCTCGACTCTCTATAAATGTTTAAAATAGGGTTGGTGATAATTAATGTTTCTATAAGTATATGCTTAAGACGTCGTCACAATCGGCCTTTGTCTGCTCGGAGTTGGCAGCCTGGACCCACTGCGTTTCGAAGGCGATGTTTGAGGGTCATTTCACATTGCCTCACTCCTGGCAATTCGAGAGCTGCTATAATTCTGCCAAAGAACATAGAGGGTTTCCCAGTCAAGTTCCATCCTGATTTTGATTATTGTTTATCTCCAGTCCCTGTCTGAATAGTCGTAGTAAAATAGAGGAAGTTTTACTCCTGAATCCGAGGTCAGCTTGTAATGAACCATGGTTTCAATTGCATGAACAGCTGCTTCTTTTATAAGCAAGGAGGGTTCACTTACAGTTCAGGGTAACACAGAAATAATTTAAAGAACAAGGACGCTTCTATTCATTTCTTTATTTTTTTTATATATATTTTTGAAACATTTTGACATTTGAGTGGCTGTAGAATGTGGATTATTGACTAGACTCAACAGGAAAAAAAGAGCCAATAAATTTTTTAAAAAATACAATATTTCTTGACCCACCTCCCACCCTAATCATTACATAAAAGTTTAATTTGTACGGAGAGAGTTCAAATAATAGACTACATTTTTTTTAAAAAAAAGATATTCTAGACATTTAAAACATTTTATACCCAATACTCTCAAAAAGGTCCAAAACATCAAGCAAAAACACTACAATGTAAACAAAAAACTGGCCCATAGTTTAAAAATAAGTTAAAAGAACATTTCTCCCCATGACTACCAATCGGATAGAAAATGGAATATTTTAAGTTTGCATTTTTATGTTGCAAGTATATCTGGCACTTAGCCAATAGTAGTATGGAACACAATATATTCTGGATCCCAAGGGACCTTGCGGATCACACAACCCACCCTCCCACCTGCAGAAGAAATTACTGCCACCACAGCCCTGAGACCTGGTCACTTAGCCTAGTGACTAAATAAACATGTCTGGTGTCAGGGAGCAGCCTTTCCAGTGTGGTCCAGTTCTGCTCATCACTATTTGTCACTTCAAGCTGGCATTATCTTTCAAAATTAAAAATGCATGTACCCATGGACCCAGCAATTCCAATTCTAGAAATTCATCCAACAGATAGACTTGCTCATATGCAGAAGGGCACTATGTACAAAGTTCTGCATTGCAGCCCCCTTTGGAAACAACCTAAACAGAAGACCAGCTAAAGAAATTATGGTCCAGCCCTGCATTGGGATACTCTATACAAATAGTAATGAATGCCACTATGTGCCAGGCCCTGTTCTAAGTACTTTGGAAGTAAAAATGTATTTAATCCTCATTGCTATTAATATACTATTATGCAGATGAGGAAACTAAGGGAAAGAAATTTAGTAACTTGCTCAAGATCTTATAGCTAGTACATGATGGAGCTGAGATTTCAAACTAGGCATTAATTTATTCATCTATTTATTTGTTCAATCATTCAATAAATATTCATTGTGTACCTACTGCAATACACCCTATATGACAAAGGCACAAAGTCCTTGCTATCATAGAGTTTGCTTTCTAATAGGGGAGATGACCAAAGAACTGAGCAGTGCACACATACCATGCCAGGTTATTGTAGGAAGAAACGGAATGCAGGGTAGGGGACAGCGGGGGATGGAAGGGAACCGTTTTAGATGAGGTGGCCTTGTTGTTTCACAGGTCTGAACGAAGCAGAGGAGCAAGTGGTGAGGCTAACTGGGGTCAAGCAGTCTGGCTCCGGGACGTGCATTCGTCCCACATAGGACATAAAGCCTCACAGCCATTAACACAATCAAGGCTACTCTGTGCAGGTTTGGAAAGTTCTCCAAAGCATATTGGGTTTGTGAAACTGTGTGGAACAGTGTGCAGAGCGTGCAGTCGCTCCTGGACATGCAACCAGCAATCTACTTTCTGTCTTCATGTACTTGTTCCAGAATTTCGTAAACTGTAAATGGAATCATATAATATGCGGTCCTTTGTGACTGGCTTCCTTCGTTATGCATAATGTTCTCAAGGCTCATCCATGTGTGGCATACATCAGTGCTTTGTTTCTCTTTATTGCCTAATAACATTCCATCGTATGATTATACCACATTCAATTTATCCATCCATCTTTTGGCTATTATGAATAACGACATCTCTTGCCATCTCTTAAAAATAATTTTATTACTTAGATATACCCTTAAATAATATATCATTCTATCTGGCTTGATTTTGAGTTTATAAAAACTGTATTATATATAGTCTTCTACAACTTACTTTTATTCATACCAACGTTGTTTCAAAACTTTTCCATGTTGTTGCATATATCTATAGTTTTTTTCATTTTCATCACTGAATATTATTTCACTGTAGGAAAATACTACGATTTATTTATCCATTTTCCTGTTTGTTGGTGGACATTTGGTTATTTCTAGTTTGGTGCTTAAAAAATAGTCTTGCCTAAAACATTCTTATACGCATCTCCTGGTCTATCTGTACAAGAGTTTCTCTAGGATATACGCCTAGAAGGTGGATGGCTGGGTTATGGAATATGAAATGGTCACTTTTCCAAGTGTCTACACTGGCTTTTACTCTATTCTTTAGAGCTACAGAGAGAAAATCTAAATCCCACTGTCCAACGTGGCAACCTTCCAGAAGTTTGAAGACAATGATCTTACTTGCCTAATCATGTCTTCTCAAATGCACCTAGATAAGTCAAGGTGAGACAATTGAGAGAGAAGTTGGAACTGGGTGTACCCCTTTCCTTGGTTAGACATGGAGCATGTTTGTGGTTCCTAAGGAGGCTGATAGGCTCTATGTTGAGTAAAGGGGTTCTGTGAGCAATAAATCTAGGAATGCTGAGCTAAATGAAGTGAGGGCATTTTCTTGGCTGTAGAACTTCTCAGAAGCTTTAATGCACTAGTCTACATTATGAATTTTCGAGAAGGGCTATAGAACTTAACAAAATGCTTATTGAGAAACACTTAGGCCAAGCTGGTCATGAGAAAAAGTGAGTACTAGGTCCTTAGTTCTCTTGACCTATTGTCATTCACTTTTGCTTACTTTAAGCACCATATATACTGTGCCTTTCTCCTCCCCATCCCTGCCCTTACCACCAAAAATATTCCTCATAAAAATTTATAACAGTCATTTAGAACTCTAGTGTAAATTTTGATTAGAGTCCTGTCTTTCCCAGGGATTTTAGCCCTCAACCCCAGAATAGAGGCTTTGAGCTCAGATTAAAGAGAATTGTAAAAAGAAGAAGTAGCCTCAAAGGAACTATCAAAAGCATTTTTCTTTTCCCCTAATTTCTGCTCATTGTTGTGGTCAGGAAATGCAGTTCTGAATGGCAAGAGCCAAGTGAAATATTGCATGGTAATGTGTTAAGTGAGTGGGCATAGGCAAATATTCTGATGATAATGAATGTAGTTTAACTATAGCTAACATTTCAACTTTACAGATAACATCATATACAACCTTCCTCACAGCTCTAAGAAATAAATATCATCTCCATATTTCAGATGAAGAAACTGAGGCTTACTCAATCACGCAGCTCCAGAAGTTTCTGTCTGACCCCCAAGTCTGCACTCTCAACTCCTTGCTCACCTACCTTCAGTGTCAGCACAGTCTCACTGATCACTGGCTCTGCAAAACCTGCTGCATATCACGCTACCTGATCAAAGCACAGTAGCCTTCTAATTGGCCCTCTTGTTTTTCCCATCTCATCAGCCTGCTTGGACTTCTAGGATGAAATTCTCAGCTACCCTCACTCTGACAAGAGGAACACTCCGAGCTTGATTTTTGGCCTTTTATACTTTTCTATGGACCTACCATACTCTCTAGATTGATTAAACCAAAATTTCACTATCTGTATTTAGCTTACTCCTTGACCCCATTCTAAGCAGCAATCTGTCCATAAGACTTCCCAGACTGATGTTCTGCTATGAGCTCAGCCTGAAAATTGCCCAAATGGAATACCTTTCCTTTTAACTTCCACAAGGGTCCACGCTGGCCCAGACTTACCCTGAACCCAGATTCAAGAAGCAGTCAAGGATAATAGGAAACACAAACTAGACAACACCCACTTCCTTCTTTTTTTTTTTAAATTTGTGTTTACTGATACCAGGGGTTTTTTAAAAAGACTGTGCTCCTGGGTCCAGTTCTGGCTGCTTTTTAAGTACCCCCATCCCCTGACTTTGCCCAGGACACAACAGATAAATCGTTAAACCCTCATGGGGTTCAGGAGCAACCATGGGTATATCCCCAAAGGTTCTGATCTGATCAAAAAGAAAACGTACCATTACAGTACTACAACAGTTTCAGGGTGCCTGTCTCCAAACACTGCCTTCTAGAGGAACCTGCATCATTGACAGGTGCTGCTGCCCTCAATGGTCATTTTCACATCATCTGATTCTAGTCACAGTCAATAGAATGCAGAGAGTGGTATCTGGCCCGAAGAGAAAGCCATCTATAAATCAGCCAGCAGCCTATACTCTATGTGGCTGGCTCAGGAAAATGAGACAGACTGATCAGGTTTCTCTCTTGAGAATTTAAACAAAGAACCTCCAAAAAGAAGTTCCCAAGTGGTGATGGTGGTAGCACTACCGTTGAAAAGCAAGGCAGAACTGAGGCTGGGTGGCCATTATGGCTGTTATGACCTGTGAGTAAGGTAACATGTGGGGAGAGGAGAAACTGAAACCTCACAGAGAAAGCCAGGGGAAGATGTAGCCAGAGTAGATGTGCTGAGAGACTGAGAGAGAGAGAGAGAGAGAGAGAGAGAGAGAGAGAGAGAGATCATATTTCTGACAGCTGTTTGGGGTTTCCCATCTTTGTCCAATGAGATCTGGTTGTGTTGGGCTCTGGTCCACAGGTTTTGTTGTGTTTTCCTTTCAGTGTTTCATGACTAAGGCCCCTTTTCTTGAGCACACTCAAGTGGGTCCTTTATAACTAAAAGGATTCTGACTAGTCCCAAAACTCCAAGGACAAGTGTCTATTGCTCCAGGAAAGGTTGGCCCAAATCAAACACTGCTAATCCTTTTAAATCTTGAAACCCCCAAAAGAAGTAAAATTTCTAGGAAATTTAAGACTTGGACAGGCCAATTTTTTTCATCTGTTTTAGTTTTTAAAAAGGGAACACAGACATGCAAATATATACAATAGTCTTATCTAGCATCTTATAATTCCAAAGTCTTGTTTAAAAACAAGAAAAGGTGTTATATGTTAGATTGTTTTCACATAACATTATTGTGCTGGGTGGTTAACATTTAAAGTTGAATTTATTCAGACTATAACTACGAATTGCCAATTGAATTCACCTCTAATGTTTTACCCACAAGATTGCAATTTCCAGCAGGGAAGAGCTTTTAGATTTTTAGTATGCTTTGTTCAGTACTGTATCCCCAGAAACTAGAATAATATCTAGTACATAAATATTTGATTAACATATTTTACATACCCATTTTTAAATGTTGCTGCAAGCTAACAATTTTAAAGTATTTTCCATACGAAGTTTTGTTTCATTTTTAATTGACTCAAATTGGGCAAAACCTGATAACAAAAGAACTCATTCCCATTATGATGAAGGCCTAAATATTGTTATCTTTTAAGGACAAGTGGATACTGAAAGCATTAATTTGGGGGGAATGACCCAAGAAAGAAATAAAGGGGAAAAGATCCCAAAATGTGTGAGGCACATTTTTGCCATGGAGGACTTGGCCTAAATTTTCTAAGTTAGCTCTCAGCAATTTCCACTTCACTTGACTTTTATACTTTTATTATCTTCACATATATCTAAAAACAGGGACTGTTTGAGCCAAACAGAGATAAGCTGGAGAGTCTGTGGGGCACACTGGAGCCCCTCTAGAGTCTGCTTGAGACCCATCTCTGACACATCCCAGACACGTGACAAAGTTTTCTGGAGCTCACAGCTCCATCACCTCTATAATGGTTAGAGGAGAAGAAAACTAGACAATGGCTAAGGTCTTCTGAGCACTAATCATTTCTGATTCCAGACTTCTAGCTTTCACAGATATATTTGGTGCACTGGTGTATTTCTAGACCCAGACAGTTTCCTTCCCCCATGGCAGAGACAAAGCTCTTAGAAGCCAGGAAAGACAGGGGCTGGGCCACGCCGAGAACCTGCCAGCCTGGCACAGGCAAGCTCTGTCTGGAAGGCACCGGACCACATTCCTCATCCAAATACTCGGCGTCTGTGACATTTGAAAGTACCTTTCCAACCTCAAGATCCAAGCTGTGGCTTGATTATTTAACCCACTCAGAAGCAGTAAGTATAACTTACATTGCAGCCTTTGACTCTGAGATAGAAGACAGTTACCATCCCACGACTAGACTGAACAAAGAAAAATTTCTTCCTGTTTCTTAAGTGTGTCTATATTTTTATTCTCTATTTGTAAGTGGAGATGCACCTAGGGTAGGAAAGTTCTTCAAAGGTCACCTGGTCTGTGGTTTCAATACCTATTTCCAAACTAGATGTACCTGGGCATTTCTCTAAAAATATGAATTGTGGAGCCCACTTCAGATTGACAAGTCAGAAAGTGGGGGTGTAGGGCCCAGAAATCTGTGGTTTAACCAGCCCTGCAAGTGATTCTGATGAGCAGCTGTGTTTAGAATACACTGCCATAGACCTCATGGTAGAATTATGGAAATACTCTGCTCTGTGACATGGGATTCTGACTTACAGAAACTCACTTTAGAGAAGGCACAGGGGACAGCATCAGAAATCCCTGTGCCAGGACAGAAGGTGGGGCTCAGTCACTTTGGGTTAGGGTCCTCACCCTACCAGGTCCCAGGAGGATAAGAGGAGTCAACCAGAGCCACCTGGTGCTCAGGAACTGATCTCTTGGAAAATCTGAATCCTTTATGTGCTTCCAGAAAGTGTGCCTGTCAGAAGCTACCAGCCTGACCAAGCCTCGAACTTGGGCTCAACTGGATTGTGGTGAACAATCCTCCATACGTTTGTTTCTAGCCATTAGCTGGCTTTTCCCAAAACTTTTTATTTTAAAAATCTCAAGCCTACAGAAAAGTTGAAAAAAAATAGTGCAACCCACATCTATATATGCTTTATCTAGAAAATTTGGTTAACATTTTATCATATTTGTAGAAGATGTTACCTCTCTTCCACCATTCACTTCATATAAATAGTTTTTTCTCTCCTTCCAAATCATTCAAGAGTAAGTTGCAGATATCACAACACTGCATAGATAAGTTCTTCTGTGTTTATTTCCAAAGAACAGGGACATTTTGCTACCTAAACATAATATATTAATAACTAGCATACTCAGGAAATGTAATATCAACACAGCACTATTACAAGGTCCATATTCATATATCCCAAATTGTCCCCAAAATGGCCTTTATAACTTTGAAAAATATATATTAATGATTCAGTCTAGGAACATACTTTGCATTTAGTTGTCATAACAGCTTTTTCCCCCTATCTTTCAGTATAGTGATAATTTTTAAGCATACAGGCAAGTTATTTTGTAGAATGTTCCTCAACTTTGGGTTTGTTTGATTATTTCTTTATGATTAGGTTCAAATTAAACATTTTGGCAGGGATATCCGATGACTGTGTATTTTTCTTGGTGCCTCACATCAGGAGACATATGTGGTCAGTTTGTCTCGTTTTAGGTGATGTTAAGTTTGATCATTTGGTACAAAAGTACTTTTTCCTTTCTAATAAGTGGACATCACTGGAGTGATATTTTGAGACTGTGTGAGTATCCTATTCTCTAATGGCTTTACCCAATGGTTAAGTGTCCCTTGATGAAACTTTGCCTCTGTTAATGAAATAGGTGGTTGGAAAAATGATGATTTTCAAATTTTGTCACTCTTTTTACATTTATTTGGTGGCATTATTCTATAAAGAAGAGATTCCCCATCTTATTCCACACTTGATTATAACTTTTTTAGTACCTCAATGGACCCACCGATTTTTTTATTTGGTGTTTTATGATTTATTGCTTTCACTATTCTTTTCGATGTTCCAACTGACCCAAATTTAACCAATGTGGGCTCTTTCGAGATGGCTGCTATGTCTTTTTGACATCTCATCAGTTTATAAACACTTTCTTACTTTGAGTGCTTTTTGGCATAACAAGACATTCCAGACTCACTTTGTATTTTCCCTTTCCCAGTCCTGGCATTAGCCATTTGTCCAAGGAGCTCTGGCTCTATTTGGGGGCCATTTCCACTGGACTGTCATTGCTTTGAGGCCTTTGAACTGAACAGAACTAGGAAATACATGTCTATTTTTTAAAATATGCATTTGTACCAGTACTTCCAATTCCAATCCAACACCAAAGTTCCTCCCTTTTTTCCCTATTCCATATTCATCTCTCCCTTCTCCCACAGTAAAATCCTAGCTCCCCCAAATACCAATCTATTTACTCATTTACTACAATATACACAAAATAGTTTAAGAATTACTTCACCACAATCACCACTGACCACAAACCGCCTCAGTAAAGGTAAAGATTTTTGGAGTCTTAAAATCATTGGACTACATCCCACCAAGTTTGTGCAGAGTACTTTGTTCAAAAGTTTCTTGGATCAGTTCTTTGTTTTCTTCTGCATGGTTATATTATCAATGTGATCTATAGTTAGGTTCAACTGAGCTTTTAGTCAATATTGAGAACAAGCTCAAGGTTATAGTCACTGACAAAACCTAGAGGACAAAGACCCATGTTGCTAATTCAGGGCAAACATGCTTTTAGTCACTGATGGGGCAATAGTGCCCACGCCTTGCTGGGAAAACAGACCAGGACCCTTCCCCTTTCGCATGACATGAAACTATGTGAAACTATCAGAAAGCAAACACACGCATTATCTGCAGAGCCGATGCACAATAAAGTTCCCCAGCTCAAAGAGTTGAGGTTTGTCTCATTGTTTTGATGCTTCCTTGATTTGGGAAAGGAAAGCTAAGTATGGAGAACAACAGAGATAGAAACAAAGGGAGACAAGGAGGGGATGAAAGGGGAGAGACAGAGAGAGAAAGACAGTGAGAGTACCCGAGGAGAAAATGAAAAAACAGATGGAGAGAATAGCATCTATCTACATAGAATGGGGGCCGCATAGCGTCCTGCAAAGTCCACACTGCATCAGTCTTCCCTAACCCTTTCCTGAATTCTCCTCTTTAGACAGCGGGTGCGAAATGGAGTTAGACACGTGGGAGACCCCCAGCTAGCTCTGGTGCTCCTCAGTTCCAGATGTCGCATGAGCCTCTGGTCCAGCCAGCCCTAGCGGGAGAGACCTCCGCAGCCGCTGTGGGCGTCAGGGCAGATTCTGTGTTGTCGCGGTGCCACAGGGTGGTGCTGGCATCCTTGTGTCAACAAGATAAGGCTTTCCCCTGCTCCTCCTGGGTGGGAGGCAGATCAAACTAGGCATCTGCACTCTCACCAGCCACGCCATGGACAGCAAGAGCTGAGTCCGTCCTTTCTGATGTCTGCCATGTGCTGTCATGGCACAAAAGGTAGCCAGGAAGTCCCACATCTGACTTGGGAGTGAGAAATCCAGGCGAGGGAGGAAGATGAAGAGGAGCTGAGGGGCTGCTGCTGATGCAGATGTGCCAGGTCCCCCAGTCCCCTTGGTACAGTCTCTGCCCCTCCCCCAGTGGAGGGCCCATCCTCTCTGCACACTGCGCTGGGCTGCAGTCCTGTAGAAGGGCTGTATCCACGGCCCCTCCTGCCCACCTGCTCTCTAGAAAGCAGTCAGTACACATTCTCCCCAAAGTGAAAACCTGGATGTTCTTTAAAGTGTGACCCCTCCAAGAGACACCTGAATTTCAGCAACAGATCCTGACGTGATAGGGTATACAGCAACAATGGTGGACACTCAGGCAGCCTTTCTCAAGCACCTGTGCAGGTGATCATCAGGCCTCGGGCTCCTGAGAACTCACTTCAAATCATGACACTGACCACTTTTAAGGCTGGCTCTGAATGGAATAACAAGATCTGGGATCTTGAAGATGCTTGAAGGATTCTGTTTCTTCCTCATTAATTTGTTCTTTTAAGTCGCCTTAGGACTTGAGGGCCTGAGTAAATTCATAGGTACCATAAAATTCACCTCAACAACAACCGACCAAAATCTCACAGAATTCTGCCAAAGCTATTCCACCCAATCATGGTGTCAAATTGAAGCAGTGGGAGGGCCCAGGTTAAAGTGTGATAATATCGCACCACCTCCTTCTGCCCTACACTTGCTTTTGGATAGACAGTGAAATGCTGCTGCCGTTGTTCTTGAGGAGACAGGTAAGGGAAGGTGGCAGAGCACAGATGCAAAGCCAAAGACTCAAGGTAAAGTGGAAACGTGGTTCTCACTAGCTTCTAAGCCTTCCTAGTTTCCTTAACTGCAGCCAGGAGGCCCAGAGAGCCACAGGTCCCAAAGAAGAGTGAGAAGAAAGAATGTTCCAGAAGCACCATCTCTGGGAAAATATGGAATTTAGAGACGAGCAAACAGGCTTACCATTGGGAAAAATTGTACTGAGAAACATTTACATTTTTGGTGTATCAGAGGATGTGGGAAGATTTGGACAAAGGTTCAAAGAAATCTAAGCAAAGGAAAAAAATGAGTAATAATTAGCCCCAGGAAACTAAGAAAGTTATACCAGAAAATAAATGTCGTGATAGTACACCACTTGGCTCAGCATTAAACAAGATTTACTGTGTATTTTTTCATTATAAGCTTGCTAGTGTTATTTGGCTTTTAAAACTGTGTTCAATTATTATTTTGATAAAAATGTATTTGAAAAATTTTTAGTGACTTTAGGATCTTCTCAAATTTGTTAGAGTGAGTAGATTGGGCCTGAATTCAGTGTGACATTTGGCAAGATGTTAGATGTTGATATCCAGTGGTTATGTTCTCCTTTTTTCTCTAAGAGGTTCAAGTTCAGAGGCAACTCAGGGGCTTGGGATGTGGCATCAGATCACATCTTCTTGGGGGAGTGGGTGCATCCAAAAGTCACCCACCGCTCAGAGCACCTTGAGAGCATCAGACATCCTTGTGAGCCTGAAATTTCACCAGCAGGACAGCCCAGGGTTGAGAGTCAGTGGACAGGGGTCTAGTCCTGCCACTGCCACCATGAAGTTGACAGCATGTGGGTTGACTCAAACACCTCTCACTTTACCCTGGGGTTCGGCTTGCTCAGCTCCAAAACTGATGGAGCAGGGAAAGGGCACAAGACAATTACCCTGTGGTTGTTTCATTCAATCAGGAAAGTGCATACGGCACCTCCCATATCCTTGCTGGTCATAGGGATTACGTTTTGAACCAAACCCCCAAAGGCTCTGCCCTCATGGGGTTCTTAGTCTAGCAGGGGGATGGACATGAAACCAGAGAACAGGTAAATAATGACAGGCTGTTGGGATGAAAAATGATGGAAGACAGTGTGTGAGGCACTTATTAGACAGGGTGGTCAGGGAAGGCCTCTCTGAGGGAGTGACTGTGGAGCTGAGGTTTGAGGGATGGGAAAAAGCAGTTTGGGGGTTATTCAAAGTGCCATGAGAGGAGGTTCAGAAGAGTGTAGAAGGGCTTTAAGCGGGTGTGTGTGACATGGGCTGATTTTTGTTTTTAAAACACCCTCTGGCTGCTGTGGGAGGAGAAGTTGGGTGAATCAGGTAGACCCCAAAGAGGCTGCTGCTATTGTCCTATCAAATATGAGGGTAGCTGGAGAGGAGTGAATCGATTCGAGCTGTGATTGGGAGTCCTAGGGTGTTTCTACGGTTCCTTCCGGCTCAGTCCATTCTACTGCCACCTTCCATCTGGCTTAAGATAAGTTTTGCCATCTTGCCTTGGAAGACCAGGCCCATTAGGCTAGAAGCAGCGCTTAAACGGCGACTCCTAAGGAAACTGCGACTCCTAAGGAAACTGCCAGCCCAGACAGAGCCTTTGTGCACTTTTTTTAAAAAACTGTTTCCTCCAGGCAAGTGCAGGTTCACACCAGGCTCATGGGTTCATGGGAGAGGATGGTCTATCTGCACGTGAGCCCCAGCTCCCCCCAGGCTGAGTGCCGTGTGCAGTGTGCCATGTGCAACCCGCCAGAGGGTGTGTGGCCGCTCTGCCCTCTAGGTGAGAAAGGCTCTGCATTCAAAGCTGCCACCACGGTGACTTTCCAGACCCCTAGGTGACACTGCTAGGAAGGGGGAAGGGGCAGTGGAATCCAGTGGGAGCTGTATTGACCTCCAACCGAAACACCCCCACCACACACGCACGCACGCACACAATTTAGCTTCCTTTCAGAGAGCGGTGCCCCTCTCCACCGCCACCTCTCCCAGCTGGAGTCCCTCGCAGCCACTGCTCGCCCGGGGCGGTGGTGGCGGTGGGGTGGCGGAGCAGCTCTGAGCCGCTGTGGTTCCGCCTCCCGGGCAGCCTCCGGTGCATGGAGCGCGCGCGAGTTCACGGCGATCCCGGGCTCGGGCGAGCGGCCGGGCCGCCCAGCACCTCTGGGTGTCCTTGAACCGCCGCCTGTCGCCTGTCGGAGGCTTTAGAGGCCTGCGGGCTGTGCTTGGGGGGAATGCTCACATCCTTCGCGGAGGAGAATGTGTGTCTTTTGCGGGAGAGGAATTAGAAGCCCTTTGAAGAACAGACTTCCTTCCCAGATAACTGAAGCGTAGGGCAGGCTGCGAGATGTCCCCTGGCGGCGCGCCTGCCCGCGCTTGGCGTCCCGCGCCGGCCACCCGCTGCCGCCGCCTGCGGGCCGGGCCCAGCCTCAGCGCGGCCGCCGCCCTCCGCCGGATCCTGCCGAGGACCTGCATGCAGTTTGCAGGGAACCCGAGCCTGGCCTCGGAGCCAGGGATCTCGGTGACAGCACGGAACCCCGGAATTCAAGAGCAGCGAATGGAAGGGAAAGAAGGAGGGAGCGGTGGGGGAAGAGAGAGGGAGGGAGGAATAGGAGGAGGAGAAATAGTGGGGGGCGGGGAGGGGCCGCAGAGAAAGCGAGAGAGCAGGGATGGCCTGGCGAGCATCAACTTTTATGACATTGTCTGGGATCTAGATCCCTCCCCTCCTCCCACCCCCCAAATTTCTGGTCTGGCCTTCATTGGCCCCATCTTAGTCCATTCTTTAATTGTTTTGAGTGGGGATCTCTCTCTATCGCCCAGGCCGAAGTGCAGTGGCACGATCATAGCTCACTGCAGCCCTGAACTCCTGGGCTCAAGCTATCCTCCTGACTCAGCCTCCCGGGTGGCTGGGCGTTTTAGTGCATTTTCTGTTGCTTATTTCAGAATACCTGAAACTAGGTAATTTATAAAGAAAAGAAATTTATACTTACAGTTATGGAGGCTGAGAAGTCCAAGGTCTAGAGATTTCATCTGGTGAGGGCCTTGTTACTGGTGGGGACTGTCTGCAGAGTCCTCTGGTGGTGTAGGGTGTCACACAGTGAGGGGGCTGAGCGTGCCAGCTCATGTCTCTCTTCTTCTAAAGCTATCAGTCCCACTCTCATGATAACCCATTAATCTATTAGCCCATTAATAGATAACCCATTATTCTATTAATATATTCATGAGGGAAGAGCCTGGATTTTAAGTCTTTAATTCATTTTGATTTGATTTTTGTATGTGGTGAGATTTTGTATATGGTCTAGTTTCTGCATATGAACATCCAGTTATCCCAGCACCATTTATTGAAGAGACTGTCCTTTCCCCACTTCGCTGCCTGTTCTTGGCAACTTTGTCGAAGATAAGTTCGCTGTAGATGTGTAGATTTCTTTCTGGGTCCTCTATGCTGTTCCATTGATCTATGTGTCTGTTTTTATGTCAGTACCATGCTGTTTGGGTTACTGCAGTTCTGTAGTATAATTTGAAGTCAGGTAATGTGATTCCTCCAGTTTTATTTATTTTTTTGCTCAGGGTGACTTTGGCTAGTCTGGGTCTTTTGTGGTTCTGTATAAATCTTAGGATTATTTTTCCTATTTCTGTGAAGACTGTCATTGGTATTTCTGAAGACAGCAATCCGCCCTGCTTTTCAAGCCCACTTGTGAGCACCGCAGTGGTGTGCCAGTGAGGCCCCAGGTTTGGACAATGAACTTGGCTGGGTACAGGCCTTAAGGGTGGGGACAGCCAGGGTTCAGTGTGTCCTGTGGCAGTCACCACCCAGAAGCCGGTACCAGGGTGATAAGGGCTAAACACAGCCAGTAGCATGATGGAGGAGAAATGGTCCCAGGGCCACTGGCCCTAAGGGAGGACCAGGGCCTCTGCCAAGTCCTGTGATGCCTCTAACCCTGGAGGTGGGTCCGGAGAGCCTGTGACAATTGCAGGCAGCCAGGCTGCTCAGGCCTGTGCCAGAGGGAGAGGCTGGAGTGGAGACAACCAAGCTATGCCCGTCGCCTTGGAGCAGGTCCAGGCCACACATGGCGCTGACCACAACTGAGGATCTGTAGACCTAGCTTAGCATCTCCAGGGGCTACGATGGGCCTCCCAGGAGAGTAGACGGCAGGGACATCAGGCTCCAATCACCTGCCTAGCCAGGTGCCCCATCCCCACCAAAACCACACCATCCAGTCACGGACCCCTCCGCCCTTTCCCACACACCCCTGCTCCCTGGAGAGGAGGCGCCACAGCAAATTCGCATCAGCCAGCACTTATTGAGGGCACAAAGTACCAGCCACCATGAGTTACCGGCTGAGTAAGACCCAATCCCTGCCGTGAGGTTTTCATAATGAAGTTGCTGAAGTGGAGGTCAGTCCCCCTCCACTTTGAGGGGTTAGTTTATGGGGAGGAAAGACAGGTGAGAAATAATCCCAATAAGTGTCTGGCTCAAGGCAACAGTTCTGTAAGCTTGAAATGAAATACAGAAAGGAAAGAAGGGACTGGAGAAGGATGGAAGGAGGAAGGGGTGGGGGGAGGGAGGTTACTAGATGATAATGATCTAAATGATAACAATTGCTTGCAATGCTTTGGTGTCAACAAGAGACACTCTGAGTTCTGCTATAAGAAGGCCACACAACACCAGACCCTAGGGGCCCACATGACCTTCAGGCACTCAGCCACATCCCATCCTACTACAGTCTCAACTCCCAAGTGCCCCATAGGGCTGCATCCCCCAAGCCCAGCTCACACCCTCAGACCCTCCCCCCCAGTGATACGGCCAGTCACACAGGCCAACATACAAGTGATGTCAAACACGCAAGATGTTCAGACCAGACAACCAACGTCCCATGCTGCCACTGCCATGTGCACAGCCATCCTTCTCCCACCCGGAACCTCACTGCTGGTCTCTGCTTAGCTCAAATTCACACCCAAACACAGTGGCTGGGGCTCAACTGCCTGGGTAGGGGCTGTAACCTTATCTGTAACTCCGGAGTGTCAGGCAGTGGAGACCAGAGCTGGGCTCCCTGTGACAGGAGTCCCCGCCTTCCAATAAAGATGACTTTGCTCCCCAAAAGACTGGGAGGAGTTGGAAAGGATAAAAAGGAAAAGAGACAAGGAAGGAAGCAGAGGAAACACAGCCCAAGGCAATAGACGGCGACTCGGCCCTGGGCCTGCTTGCCTGCATTGCACCATGGGAATGGAGAGGAGAATGGAGGGGGTGCAGGAGCCAGCACCCCCACTCCTAGAAGAAGGGTCTTTAGGTATCCAGGCTCCAGACTGGGGCAGACGTCTGTAAAAAAAAATCTGCCCCTCTACATAATCTCGAGGGACACTTCCTGGTTCTATTATGCTCCCCAGAGAAAGGCAAAAATAAAAATAAATACCATCTCACGTTTGAAACACCTTGTCCATATTGCTGTCTTGTTACTGTAACCATGTGCAGCACTTTCAGTCCATGACCTCATTTTATGCAACTTGGCTTATTTGTAATGTCCCAGTTTCTGTGCAACCCTGGCCAGGAGAGAAGAAGTCTGAGTTCCAGTTCTTGGGAAGGCCATTTAAACCCCGTGTGTGTCAGAACCCTCACCTCCTAAAGGAGGTGATGCCCAAGGCCCCTTCGGGCTTGAAGCTCTTATGCTGCTACTAGAGAGCAATACTTCCAATAGAAATGTAGTGGGAGCCACGTATATAATTTAAAATTTTCTAGTTGCCACATTTAAAAAGTAAAAAGAAGTAGGTAAAAAGAATTTTAGTAATGGATTTTATTTAACCCAACTTATCCAAAATGTCAGCATCTCAACCAGTAATCAATGTTTAAAAAGTTATAATGAGATATTTTACATTCTTTTTTCTGACAAGTTCTTCAAAATCTGGTTTATATTTTACACTTGCAGCACATCTCAATTCAGATGCTAAATTTTCTCAGGAAATACTTGATCTGTTTTTAGGTTTCATAAAATTTGCAGTTGTAAAAGTAAAAGGTATGACCCACATACCTAAGTTGTTCCAAACATATGTTTAAATTTTTCCAATAACTGAATCAAGCATTTGATTTTCATCCTTTTATTTTTAGTTGACATGTAATGATTGTACTTATTTATGGGATACAGAATGATATGTCAACACCTGTATACAATGTATAAAGATTAAATCAAGGTATTTAGCATATCCATCCCCTCAAAGATTTATCATTTCTTTGTAATAGGAATATTCCAGAGTCTCTTTTTGAAAAAATACAGTAACTTATAGTTAACCATGTTCACCCTACAGTGCTGCACACCACCAGCACTCATTCCTTCTATCTAGCATCGGCTTTTAAATTAAAATTAAATAAATGTACAGTTTTGGTCTTCCCTTGAACCAGCCACATTTTGAGGCATGTATGGCAGCATGTGGCATAGACAGCAGGGATTGCATGGGACAGTGTGGGGGCCCTAGTGGTGTGGCCCTAGTGATGTGGCCTTAGTGGTGTGGCCCTCCTCCCCTCTCCTCACAGCCCTGCCACTTGACTAACTCTTGTTGAGAGTGAGATGGGAGTGGTAAAGTCTCACAGAAAATGTCAGCTCAGGCAACACCTGCCCACCAACTCACTGTCTGTACGCCAAGGAGAAGCCAGCGAAGGGGCTGACCTATCTGGCCCATGGAATAGTCTCCAGCCCCTTTCCATGGAGCTGCTGCCAGCGTTTCCGCAGGCAGAGGCCACGTTTCCAGCTCAGATGCAAAAGGCACGAGCAGGCGGCAGGTGGCTGAGCTTCCTCTCCTTGCTCACAGGAATGCCCGCTGGGCAGCCAGCCGGTGCAGCCCAGACTCTACGTGTCACTTTGGGGATTTGGACTTTATTGGCACAAGTCAGATGCCAAGTCATGGTGGCAGTTTTGTAGGGACAGTTCCAGGGGACAGCGGGTGGAGCATTAACACCAGCAAACAAGGCCAAGAGAAGGACACATGCACTTCAGGCACTGCCCTGAAGATACAGGATACATGGATACAGGGAGAGCTTCTGGATTTCAGAAATATCACCTGGAACCTCATAGCCCTGTGTGAGAAGAAGCATCAAAAGTTACCACCAGGACATCTTTTATGCTTCCTAGAACTGTGGGAAAAGTTACAACTAGCAAGGGCTTCACATGCTCTGTTATTATCTTCATGGAAACATTGAAACTCAAATAAGTAACTTGCCTGAGGTCATTCAACTGCAAAGCTGAAATTTAAACTCAAGAAAGCCTGCGCTCTTTCTATGCATGACACCTAATAGTAACAGGCTAGGCTTATTGAATGGCGCTGTGTGCCTGGTGCTATGCCAGGTGCTTTATAAAAGTGAGTTCATTTATGCTCACAGCATTTCTGTGAGGTATTATTTCATGCCCATTTTACAAATTAGGAAAACTGAGTCTTAGGTCGTATAACTTACCCAAGGTCTTCCAACTTGGAAGTGACAGACCAGAGATTTAAACCTGACTTCTACACTCAGGCGCTGAGGCAGGACAAGGTGCCTCTTCGTAAATGAAAATGCTGATGGTGCCAGGCAAGGCTGATGTCCCACCCCACATCCTCCGAGTCCAGCTCTGGGCCCTCAGCAGCATCCACCTCAAGTACCTGTGTCTCTGCTCCTCCTCCTGAAGGTTTTCTTGGGCAACTGGGGACTGAGGGAACTGACTTTCAGGCAAGTATTAGCTTCCCATGGCTGCTGTAACAAAGTTCCCTAAACTGAGTGGCTTAAAACAGCAGACGTGTATGCTCTCACAGTTCTGGAAGCTGGAAGTCTGAAATCAAGGCATCGGCAGCGCCACGCTCCCTCTGAAGGCTCTAGGGGAGGATCCCTCCTTGCCTCTTCCTAGCTTTTGGTGGTTGCTGGAAGTCCTTGGCGTTCCTTGGTGTGTGGCGACATCACTCTTATCTCCGCCCCCCACCCTGTCTTCACATGGCCGTCTTCCCTCTGTGTGTCTCTTCTCCTCTTCTAAGGAGGACGCCAGTCTTACTGGACGAAGGGGCCACTCCAATCTGACCTCATCTTAACCAATTACATCTGCAACCGCCTCATTTCCAAATACGGTCACATTCTGAGGTTGTGAAAAGGACACGGATTTTGGAGGGACACTATTCGACCTAGTACAGGGGCAACCCTCAACCAATGGGGGAGATGAGGGGATGGGCAAACGCTCCAGCCACCCCATCTTCTGGCAGCACAATTCCAAGTTGTGTTCCATGTGATTTCCCGGAGGTTCCCCAGTGACACTGAGCCTCCGTTGCCCACAACGAGGGCCCTCTCTTTGTTGGGGTCTGTCAGTTCCTGTGATGGTCCTGGTGGATAAACCCAGAACTCTCTTCTGGTGGGGGTGTTTGCATCTTCTTCTTGAGTTCCTCTGTGTCTCTGACCTCTGGCAATCCCGCCCAGACTGTCACGGTCGTGGAAGTGGCACTCCCAGCATCCCTCCTAGTCTCGGACTTCCCTCCAGTACTGACCAAGCAGTGGAGATGCTGCCCGGCCAGGAAAGCACCACTGGGAGGGATGTGCCAAAGTCCTGCCCAAAAGCAGAACATGGGACCCCAGCACCCTCAGGGTTGTGACCAAAGCTACAGGCCTTGCCCCGCCACTCAACTGGGCTGGATCTACTGTATTTCGATTTGTTGCCATAGAGATGAGCAGGATGCAGCTGCCTATATTCTCCACTGACAAAGTCGGTGTATTTGGTGGCATCAGATAGACCAGGGTTTCTCAATCTTGGCACTATTGACATTTGGGCCAGATAATTCTTTGCTTGGGTGGGGGTTGGGGGGCTGTCCTGTGCACTGTAGGATGTTCAGCAGAATCCCTGGCCTCCACCACTAGATGCCAACAGCACCCCCTCCCTGGCAAGTCATGACAACCAAAGATGTCTCCAGACATTGTCAAATGTCCCCCAGGAGGCAAAATCACGCACAGGTGAGAACTACCAAGACAGACTAATTTCAATACACTGACTCTCTTCTCTGAGGTCCTTACAATCCAAGGTCATTTTTATTATTAATATTCAATGATTTTAGGTTTTTAAAATGTATTTACTATTGCCTGATCTCAGTGATATAAGAAAAACCTACAAACGAAAAAAAAAAAAAGACTAGAAGGAAATATGAATCTTGGTTGTCTCTGAACGCTGGGTATTCAATTTGTGGGTGAATTATTTTTCTACTTTTCTGGATTTTTCTATTATTTGTTATGTTGAGCATGTATTAGTTTTATAAGTGAAAAGAGTCGGGCGCGGTGGCTCACGCCTGTAATCCTAGCTCTCTGGGAGGCCGAGGTGGGCGGATCGTTTGAGCTCAGGAGTTCGAGACCAGCCTGAGCAAGAGCGAGACCCCATCTCCACTATAAATAGAAAGAAATCAATTGGCCAACTAATATATATATATATATATAAAAAAAAAATTAGCCGGGCACGGTGGCGCATGCCTGTAGTCCCAGCTACTTGGGAGGCTAAGGCAGCAGGATTGCTTGAGCCCAGGAGTTTGAGGTTGCTGTGAGCTAGGCTGACGCCGTGGCACTCACTCTAGCCTGGGCAATAAAGTGAGACTCTGTCTCCAAAAAAAAAATAAATAAATAAGTGAAAAGAAATCTATTTGGTGGCTTGGGTATTTTCACATTAAATACAATAATAAGATCCTATTGCACACAGGATAAAAAAAACCCAAAAAACTAGTTTTTTGTTTGTTTTTGTTTTGAGACAGAGTCTCACTCTGTTGCTCAGGCTAGAGTGCCGTGGCGTCAGCCTAGCTCACAGCAACCTCAAACTCCTGGACTCAGGAGATCCTCCTGCCTCAGCCTCCCGAGTAGCTGGGACTACAGGCATGCACCACCATGCCTGGCTAATTTTTTCTATATATTTTTAGTTAGCCAATTAATTTCTTTCTATTTTTAGTAGAGATGGGGTCTCGCTCTTGCTCAGGCTGGTTTCAAACTCCTGACCTTGAGCGATCCTCCCTCCTCGGCCTCCCAGAGTGCTAGGATTACAGGCGTGAGCCACCGCAGCCGGTCGGAAAAAAACACTAGTTTTAAAGATAAACAGAACAAAGTGATAAAGGAGAAAGAGTGCAGTTTGGATCCCGGTGCTTCCACTCCCTTAAGCAGCCATGGGTGTGTGTCAATATCTACCTTACTAGGCTGAGCCAAGGTTGAATGTGGAACTCTCTGTAAAGTATCTAGGAATAGTGGCGGTTTAATAAATGGTGGCTCACACAATTGTTGGGCTCCCTTCCAGTTCAAGATGCTGGCCCTCTTTATTCTATGCCTGTGCCACTGCAGAGTCCCCTCCATAGACAGTCCCCACCATGCTCATGGAAGGCCCAGTGGAGCCTCCCTTGGTAAGTGGGCTCTTTTCCAAACTCAATGAGACTCAGGGACTCTTCTAGCAGAATAATAACAGTTATCACTTACCATTATTATTATACCCCACATGTTTCACAAGTGCCCTTTCTTCTTCTCAGCCACCCTATGAGGTAGGAATGATACTCTCCTTTTCAGAGATAGGAAACCAAGCTCAGAGAGGTTACGTAACTTCTCCAAGGCTGCACAGCTGTTAAGCAGCAAGAGT
The DNA here is from genome assembly GCA_008750895.1 of Mirza zaza. Taxonomy (NCBI): domain Eukaryota; kingdom Metazoa; phylum Chordata; class Mammalia; order Primates; family Cheirogaleidae; genus Mirza; species Mirza zaza. The sequence goes on from VSMD01021099.1 coordinate 21,830, forward strand.
CAGCATCAAATAGTCCAACTCCTTCATCAAATAATCCAACTCCTTCTTCATGTCCAATTTTACAGGTGAGAAAATTGAAGCTTAAGAGAATGAAGTGACTAATGCCTGAGGTCACCCAGCTAACAATCCCTTAACAAGAGACAGACTCTTGGGGCAATGTTCACAGCACACGCACAGGCAGGTCCTGTGTAAATGGAAAGAGAGAGAATGCCAACGTGTCACAAAGCGATGACTGAAGTCAGAAGTCAAGGATAACATCATGGTTTAGAGAACAAGATCTGCAGCCTGAGTTCAAATCCTGGCTCTCTGTCTCTTACCCGAGCTGCGTTGTCCTGAGCAAGTTACTTAAGTCACTGGGTTTCCATTTCCTCATCTCCAAGAAGAAAATAAGAATATATTTAAGAACAAATAATTAAATACACATAGGCACTTAGAATATAATGAGCACACAATAAACATTAGGTGTGATCAAACTTTGCACAATGAGCTGCTAAGAAATTAGGCAGTGACTAAATTTTTTGTTTTATTCTTTGCTAAAATGTATTTTTCAAATGATTTAAAGTATCACTATCATTGCAACAAATTTGGAAAGATAAGTATAAAGAGAATACAACAATCACTCATAATGGCAACTAGTTAAAAACTACAAGAAACTACCTACTTTGGGAAATTTCAAACATATACAAAAGTAAAAAAGGATAGTACAGGAAACCTTCATGTTTCCATCACTCCGATTCCTTAAATGCTAACTGTGGACCAATATTGTTTTATTTATAGCTCCATCCACTTCTTTCCCACTCCCTTCGATCTTTTGGAGCAAATCCCAGACATTATGTAATTTCATCTCTAAATATTGCAGTATGTATCTCTGAAATACACAGATTCTCTTTTCCTAAGTCATAATTCCAATATCACACCTTTAAAAATTAACAATAAATGTTTAATATTATATTATCAGCATCCAAATTTCCCCTAATTGTCACATAAATGTTGCAGTTTGTTTGAATCAGGATCCAAATTGCATCCACATGTTGAGTTGATTAATGTTTCTTTAATTTATTTTAATCTATAGATTCCCCCTCCATCTCTTCTTTTCCCCTTGCAATGCATTTGTTTAGGAAATCGAATCTCTTGTCTTATTGAGTTTCTATAGCCTGGATTTTGCTGATTGCATCCCTATGGTATTACTTACCACGTTCCTCTGTGAAAGGTGGTCTTACTAATCCACCTGTCTAACAGAGGATAAATAAACTATCAAACAGAAAGTAAGAGAAATAAACTCACAGCACGTAATTGCCCCTTTGAAAAGAAAACTCACAACACAACTACCCTCTTTGTTTTGTTTTAATTAAAACACCTGTGGCTTAGCTTGTTATCTCTGGGACTTGTTTCTCAGCTTGAAGAACCCTAGGTGGACAGTATGGTTGTGAACTCCGAGTTCCAGATCACTGCCTCGGTTGCTGTCAGAAAACAGATTTCAAGGACTCAGATAACCGAGCCTCACAGAGAAATAAAAAGAACTAAAGAACACCTACAACTGCTTTGCTGCTGCTTCTGTTATCAGTCTGCTGAAACAGAGGGAAAAAAGCCATTTTACCCTTTAAAAGCACCAAGCAACTTTCCTCAGCTGCCCCGCTCGACCCTCTACTTTTTCTTCAGTGCCATGGCACCTCTCCATAGATAGATAGATATAGCTATATATATATATATATATATATATATATATATATATATCATTCTTTCTCTCTTTCTTAGGAAAAAATTTTGTACTTCTTTCTGTCCTAAACTCTGTGTGAGAATTCTTTCTCCAACCCATGCCGTGAGCTCCTTGTGAGTCTCTAACACTCTGGATTGTGTATTTCTTGTAAATTAATCATTCTAGAGGTCCTCAAACTTTTTAAACAGGGGGCCGATTCACTGTCCCTCAGGCCATTGGAGGGCCGTTGGAGAGTGCGGCGCACATTCCACACATGCGCACTGTGGCCCCAGGACAACTTGGCTGCTAAGCAGGACAGGCAGCGGGAGCAAAAACACCTGGTGGGCTGGATAAATGTCTTCGGCAGGCCCAGACCGCATGTGGCCCGCGGGCCGTAGTTTGAGGACCCCTGTAAGAGGCTTGGTCTGATTCAGGATTGATTCTGTGTGAAGAACACATGCTAGATGGTATGGTGGACTTCCACTGGGAGACACACAACACCTGTCTCTTAATCTCTCTTTTTAAGAACTGAACAGCCTTTGATGATCATAGCCCAGATCACAGCCCACAATTTTGTTAGGAATTACAAAAGGGTGATATTCTAACTCTATCAGTACTTTCCGTTTGTTAGCTGGGATGTTTCTGTTTACATATATATATATATATACACACACACACACACACACACATATATATATATATATAAACTTACCCTCATCACAAGATACAGTTCACATGGGAAAAGCAAAATGAATGTTTGATTTTTTATGGCCGGGTTTCAAAATAAAGATCCTTGGTATCATCCGAGGTGACCAATAATACATTTCGTTGTTGCTTTGTTTCGTTTTTTGGGTCATTACCAGTTGGTACCTGTATTGTTAACTCACAAATATAAACATACTTTACATGTTTGAGTCCATTGTCATCATTATTCTTATTAATGCTCAGATTATCTGAAGGTTTTCCTCTTTTTCTTTGTTCTTAAGTAGCATTGGGATTATTTGACCTTTAAAGGTTTGGTAGAATTTTCCTGTGAAACCACATGGGCCTGGTGCTTTTTCGTGTGGCAGCTCTTTACTTACTTTCTCTATTTCTTCTATGATAATTGGTCTGTTAAGACTTTGTGTCTCTACTGAGACCAATATAGGTAAGTTGTATTATTCTAGAAAATTATCCTTTTCATCTAAGTTTTCAAATATTTTTGCATACAGTTGAGAAAAATAGTCTCCTATGGTTTTATTTTAGATTTCCTCTGCTTTGATGGCTATGCCCACCCACCCATGACCAATATTTCTAATTTTGTGGGTCTGCTTTCTCCCATTTATTTCCTTGAATAGTTTAGCTGATGGTTTGTGTATTTTGTTGATTGTTTCAGCCTTAGGTTTATTTATTAGTTCTACTTTCTGATTCATTAATTTCTGCTTTCATCTTTATTAATTCCTTCCTTCTAGATTCTTTTGGCTTACTTTGTTGTTCTTTTCTTGCTTTTTGAATGGAGTATTTGATTCATTTTTCCACTTTTATGGATATACGTATTTAATGCTAAACTTTTCCCTCTATTAACTACTTTAGCTGAATAGCATAGACTCAATTATTTATGTTTCCATTATCATTCTTTTCAAGAAATTCTGTCACTTATGTTGTGCTTCTGTCTCTGAATAATACCTGCTTATTAACATTTTAAAATGATTTTCAGATAGAGTGGTCTTTTGGGTTTTTTATTTAGTTAATACTTATTAGTTTTATTGTATTGTGATGATAAGAGAGTGTTCTTTTTGTTCTTTGAAATTTACTAAAGTTTTCTTTGTGGCCCAAGGTATAGTCACTTGAGAAGAAGGTGTTTTCACTACTATTGGAGTCCAGATTTCTACATATATCTATAAAACCTACCTCATTGGTTAAGGTTTGTATCTCCTACATCCTTACTGTCTACTTAACCTGTCTTGGATTGAGAGAGATAAATTAAAATCACCTATCATTCAGGTTTCTATTACCCCTGCATCTCCAGTTGTTAGGTGCATAAATGTTAATAACTGATATACCTTCTTTGTGAATTGTTGCCTTTAGCATTTTAAAGTCTCCTTCCTGTCTCCTTTAATGCTTCTTGGTCTGAATTCCATCTTGTCAGATATCAAGATTGCAATCTGCTTTTAAGTTTTAATTTGGATTTGCTTTAATATCTTTGCCTATCCTTTTGTTTTGAACTTTTCAGTATCTCTTAAGTGAGTCTCTGTGTAGACCAGAGTGTTGGATTTTGCTGTGTTAGCCGATGTGGAAATCTTTTTTAAAAATAGATAAGTTAAGTCTATTTGCATTTATTGGTATGGTTGATATGTTTGACTTTGGCTCTGTAATCTTATTTTATCTTATGACTAACCTTTAATGTAATTTTTTTGTCCTTGAAACTTTCCTTCCAGCCTTGTAATCCCTTTACTGGGCACAGTTCCATATGATTCACTTTTGTTTCCACCATCCTTCATGTTATTTTGGATGCTATTTTCTAGTTCATACCGATCATATATCCGTCTTGTGATCCTAAAGCTTGGAAACCTCGGCCTGTTAAAACACTTAAAGTCAAAGCATTAGTCTGCTGCCGTGTATTCCATCACGAATGAAGGAGTTGTTTAGAGAGACTCACCCAGGCTTGCTTGACATAGGAATGAACCCGGAGTTTGGAAATTAAAAGACAAAGGGTGTTAGGAGAGGAGAGAAATGTTTCTGGGAGCGTTTCCCCTTACTTAATGAATTACTAGGAGATTTGTGGCTGCCCAGCCTGTGCGGGTAAGTCTTTCAGCATGTGGACCCAGAAGTGTCATGGGCTTACTCCACTATATCCACGCTGCCCTTTCCGTGAACTGGGACACTTCCTGTCACCAGTTTATTTTCACTTCTCTCCTGGCAGCTGTCCACTGCAAACGGCATGCATTTGAAATCATTTGCTACTTACTTGAGAATTCACACTAGGGAGAAAGGGAAGAAAATAACCATTCCCGGGGACACCACACCGTCATGAATTTGAAAGAAAAGTCAACATTGAAGAAAGCCCATTTCCACTTTTTTTTTTTTTTTGCACCACCCAAATGACCATAGATTAAGAGACCCAGAGAATGCCAAATAAACTGTAGGAGAAGGGAAAGAAAAACTCAAGTCAGTTGTGGGGGTGCTTTAATGAGGCCGCAATCCCTCTGCTAGCCTTGCACAAGCCAGGCAGTCATTCTCTCATGCCTGCTCTTGGGTTCAGCACCCGACTCATCCAGCCCAGGCAGAAACTGCACATGCTCAGGATTTTCTAGAGAGCTTTGATTTGGTCTCAGATGTTTGGGTTTTGTTGTTTGTAAACCAGAAACATAGGAAGTTGAAGCTGCAAAGAAACCTCAAGGAAACCAATAAGATCACAGCAAGAGCTTTGGTTCAAATCCTAGCTCTGACACAGTGTGATCCCTCTGAGCTTCAGTTTCCCCATCCAAACAACTGAGAATATAACATTACATGGGGTTTTAGTAAGTCTTAAATGAGCTAATATAAGTCAGTGGTCCTAAAAATGTGGTCTCTAGATCAGCAGCAGCAGCAGCAGCAGCAGCACCTGGGAACTAGTTAGGAACACAAATTACCAGTCCTCACTCCAGGCCCACTCAGGGAATCAGAAACTCAGGGACTGGGCCCTGCGATCTGTGGCCTTAAAAGCCCTCCAGGTAGGCCGGGCGCGGTGGCTCACGCCTGTAATCCTAGCTCTCTGGGAGGCCGAGGTGGGCGGATCGTTTGAGCTCAGGAGTTCGAGACCAGCCTGAGCAAGATCGAGACCCCATCTCTACTATAAATAGAAAGAAATTAATTGGCCAACTAATATATATAGAAAAAATTAGCCGGGCATGGTGGCACATGCCTGTAGTCCCAGCTACTTGGGAGGCTGAGGCAGCAGGATTGCTTGAGCCCAGGAGTTTGAGGTTGCTGTGAGCTAGGCTGATGCCACGGCACTCACTCTAGCCTGGGCAATAAAGTGAGACTCTGTCTCAAAAAAAAAAAAAAA